>JBBBDQ010000983.1:1372500-1395000 GCA_037127315.1 Ascarosepion bandense
AATTTTCTCTTTTGGGCAGCCATTGGGTTTCTTTCCTTTTTAATGGAATTGATTAGTTACATCCGGCTTATCAATATATTGACGGTTATTTAAAGCCTGCAAAATATTTATTAGATCGTAAAAACTTTGGGGAGAAGGATAATAATGGTTTAGTGATACAAATTAACTGATATCTAAGGAAGAAGAGGTGGATTCATGCCTTTCTGTTTCTAAGGGAAGTTTCCTTTCTTTTGTTAATTCGACTCACTTTTGGAAGGCCACTTTAGCCATTTAATGTGCCTTCGTATCTCTGTGACATTATAATATTATTTCAATTATTTCAAATCTTCGCAAAAAGGGTAAGTAAATATAAGGAAACCAGCGGGAATTAGAACTCTGCTCCCCAAATAATAATCCCTAACCATTATCTATTACACCACTCACACGCAGAACCTCACATTACCTGGTAATTCCAATCAGTCACCCATTGAGGTACAGACCAGGTTCGACATTGCTTACCTTCGCTGAGCGTATGGAAACTGGTGTTTCAATGTGATGTGCTTGTGAAGCTAACAAAATAAAATATATTGAACTTGAAAAACATTCATAGAACAGAGCTACATTGAATGTTGAACTGTTCATCATAACTGGATCTATTTTCATAGCATTCTCTATGACGCCAGTGTCAATCGAACAATCAGCCTAATGATCCACATAACCAAACTTATTAAGCGAAAAGTGACGAAGAGCGCGCGCAGTAGGATCAGACCGGATACTCATAGAATGTAACTCCATTGAGTGTAGAACTGTTCATCATAACTGGATCCATTTTCATAGCATTGCCTTAGAAGCCAAGGTAAATCGGACAATCAGCCTAACGAGCCACATAACCAAACTTATTAACCGACTAGTGATAAATAGAGCGTGTATCAGTATCGGAGCGGAAACTCATAGGATGGAATTTCATTGAGTGTTGAACTGTTTATCGTTACGTGATCTATTTTTATAGCAGTGTCTACGAAGCCAATATCAATCGAACAATCAGCTTAATGAGCCATATAACCAAACTTATTAACCGAATGGTGGTGTATAGAGCGTGACGAAAATCAGACCGGAAACTGGACAAAAACAGTGCGTGTTCACTGAAGATACTGGAACTAGTAATGCGATATTTGTGACATGCAAAATATCAATCCAAATGCGGCAATATCTGTACGGAAGTAAGACACGGAACACAGTAGGTAGGTTCAAAACAGTATATTAGTATAACAAGAAGCAAGATATTCAAAGGAAGTGTTAATAATAAGTAAATACAAATCTGTAAATCCGAAGGTATTATTACGCAGCATATTGCCTGACTAGTAGCAGTCGTCAACTGCCGTTAAGTGCCTTTGTTAACCGCTCTGTTAACTGCTCTCGTTAACTGCGGTATTTAATTGTCTTCCCACTTAAGACGAGGCTTTTTTTAATGTGGGTAATCCGGGCCATATAGCCCGGGCAAAAATTTCTGTCTAATTTACCCTAACCGAGACTCTACCCTTTGGCGGAGCCTCGACTGGGTCATTACTCTCTACCCGAAGGCAGAGAGTTCGACAATACGCAAGGCAGTTAACAGCTTTCGTTACTGCGTCATGCAGGTAATCACATATAACAATAGGAAGAGTCCATTCCTCGTAGGAGGGCAGCATAAGATAATCTAAGGCACATAAACACAAAAGTTACTAAGCGCTACAAAGAACAGGAGAGCAGTCATCACCAATTTGCCGAAGCGACGTGGCACATGGTAGACAGAATTTTAATGAAACTTTCACTTTTAGTAGGGAAGATAAAATTTATGGGATCAGTAATAAGACACCGATGATTTTAACATTTATACCACATTTTGAAGACAAAAGAGGGAACAGAAAAACAGTAGGTTATTTCACGTGTTTAACGTGAATGGCCACAGAATAGATACAAATACAGTTAAACTTCCTGTTTAGGATGAGGTTTCCGGTTTTCTCCTTTCCAATCTTTTCACTCTTTTCTTTATTTTTTCTTTTTATTTTTTTTTATTCTTTTTTTTTTTTTTTCAATTGGAGTAGATAGACTAAACTATCGCCCGGTTCACAGTCCACCCACATCTATTGAGCAGGTGAAGAGGCTCATCCCTTGTTCCCTGTTTAGGATGTGGTTTCCGGCTTTCTCTTTTCCAATCTCTTTACTTTGTATCCCCTGCGCATCAGTGGCGTTATCGCCTTGCTCGGGGTGATATGATTAAAAAAAAAAAAAACTTACTCGGAGTGTCAAAGAAACAAGATTTCAAGAACTATTATCTCCAAAGACCTAAAGAATCATGACATATTCTTTTTCATAATCAAATTGCCCCAAGCAAGGCCGTTTACTGACACTGGTGCGCAGCAGGTACATAGGAAGAAAATGATGAGAAAGAGGAAGAGGTTACAGGGGGTGTCAGGAAAAGGGTAACAGAGGAGTGAAAATACTGGTTTAATGAAAGTGGAGTGGACGGAGAAAAGAGCTTGAGAAAAAGATGCGAGTCAGTGAGATAGGAGATGACTATTGAATTTACATTTAAATTATTGGAGATTATAGCTTTCGGAGAAGCAAGTAAACGGAAGGGAATTACACAGGCGGGAAGTGCGAGAAAAGAAGCTGATGAAAAGAAGTTGCGTTTACATTTTATTGGTTTCCCTGTAAAAGGGTAGGACCTAGTTGCTAATCTAGTTGCTCGAGTAAATTCATACATAGGGAGCACTAGTGAGGTAAGTTCATCGGAGCAGAAGCCGTAAAAGTATTTGTAGATGAAACACAGGAAAACCACATTACAATACATTTACGGAGCAGAGAGATAATGTTGAATCAATTAATCGGACACTTGCTAGGAATGTTGGTTTACTGTGTTGCGCGAGAGACTTTTTCGCACCAGAATCAGTTTTACATATTTATAAGTGTACCATTCCTCTGCGCATCGAATATTCCTATCACATCTTGTCTGGTGTTTCTACTACGTACTAAGAGAAGAATCTGAAATGCTATTGCTCATGACATGGCATATTTGTTTCACTTACTTTCTCACCGCTGCAATCTTCCTTGTCCGTGAATTTTCTATAAATATTTTTATGGTCATTGTTCCGATGAGCATTTTTCTTTCGTACCTAGACTCTACGAATTTAAGCATACGCTGAGATTGGCGGCAAGGTTTAATCATCTCACAACTGAACTTGCTCTATCTAGCCGTAAGTTGTATACTAATAGTTTCTTCCCTTGCACTTTTATGCAAGTGCTAGAAAATAAACAGTTGGGTTAGAAAAGGCGGTTACATTTAACTATTTCGACGGGAAAAGAGTGGAGTCTTTATTCCAATCTAGTAGCACGCTTAAATTCTTGTGGTCCGAGCACCAGGGAAGAAAGGAGCAGGGCAGAGAACCGACTGTTCTTGTATGTTTAGTGATGACTGGTACATATGATTTCTTCTTGGGGTCTGGAACGCTCAAGATATATATCTTTGTATCAATGTAAAGTCTTGCATAGTAAAACCCCAGAAGACACTCTGTGTAACGAATTTCGTCTTCTGAGCGTTTCAACCTTCTAGATTACGAAATAACTTATTTTTCCACGTTGATTACACTAGTCAAAAAAAAAAAAAAAAAAGAAAAAAAAAAGAAAATTGAAATGATCTGTTGGATTACAAGAGGCGGTTACATTAAATTATTTTGACAGTAAAAATGACCTAAAGGACAATCCAGTAGCATTCTTAAATTAATATGGTCAGAGGACCAGGAAAGAAAGGTAGAGGATAGTATGATAAGTCAGGTACCTTGTTTTTTTAAATCATTTCACCCCAGGCAAGGCTAGACAGTCACCAGTGCGCAGGGTGTTATCATGAACGAAAAGACTTGGTACAGAGCATGTCGAAGAAAGGATAAAAAGTGGAACTTAAATCACTGGTGCCCCCTAGATGTGAATTTGCACCAGATACTAAATTGGCAACTAGGTCCCATCTTTTTACAGTGAAACCGATGAAATGTAACCGGAATTTCTACTCCAACAGCTTCTTCCTCGCACTTCCCGCCTGTGGAATTCCCTACCGCATGCTTGCTTCCCCGACGGCTACAACCTCCAGGAGTTTAAATGTAAGGTCAATAGACACCTCCTAACACACTAACTCACACCCATTCTCTCCAACTCTCTCCCTATGTACATCCTAAGTCGTCTATCACCCTTCTGACATTTTTTATATCCAATCCCTCTATGTAACCCCCTGCGCTATAGTGGCAGTGGAATGCCTTTCGTGGGGTGACACGATTAAAAAAAAAGATCTTAATTAGGGTCGCATTTAAATTTTTGAAGAATACAACGATCAGGGAAGTAATTAAGTGGAAGGGAGTTCCACGGGTGGCAAGTGCGAAAAAAAACTGTTAGTTAGAAGAGGCGGTTGCATTAATTTATTTTGACGGTAAAATAGTGGGATCTAAAAGTCAATCTAGTAGCATGCCTAAATTACAGTGGTCATCACAATAGTTATACTGGAGCGGGGTAGAGAACCATCTGCTTTTTTCTAGTATGCTTAGTAGTGGCTTGGGGTCTGGAATGGTTTTGAGTAACAAAAGGCGCTCAAGATGTATCTCCATGTATCAAAATAAAGTGATGAAGAGTGAAAGTGGGCATACTCTGTGTAATGAAATTTGTCTTCTGGGGTTTCATCCTGATGATGTCCTTCTAGAGTACGAAACATACGGAACAGGTAAACTACATCATTTGATGGCTTCCAACAGCAGCAAATGTATCACGAAAAGAAAGTAATGACATAACCAAGATATTTCTGTTCGACACTACTTCTTCTTTGTGCCTTGTCCCTTCAGGACGTAGGCGATCATGGTTCTCCACGTCTCCCTATCCCTTGTGGCTCTTAGTATGTTTGCTCCTGTTGCTCCTGGCAACCTCCGTTCCGTCATCCACCTGATCAGACCCTGCAAATATGTTATCCGCTGCCTTCCTCTGTCTCTCCTTCCTTATATCTGACCAGTCAGTATCAGGTTCTCCAGGCTCTCTTTCCTCATTGCATGTCCCAGGAACTTCAGTTGTCTCTTCCTGATGCTCAGCATCAATTTCCTTTTTGTTGCCATTCTTTCCAACACCTCATCGTTGCTTGCATGCTCAGTCCACGATATCCGTAGCATCCTTCTGTAGAACCACATTTCCGCTGCTTCAAGTTTTGTTCTCATTTTCGATGATATTGTCCAGCATTCACTGCCGTATTGAAGAACTGACATCACATAGCAATCCAGCACTCTTTTCTTTGTACACTGTTTGAAAAATAAAATAAAATGATCTCAAGACACCAAATATATTTTTAGCTAATTTAAGGGCGCCAAATCTGAAAATGTACGTTTAGTGATGGCTCATATATTCCATGCTTTATTATAGCTGAGTCCATTTTGATGGATATGCAAAAAAAAAGTAAAAAAGATCTCTTCAAAATTCCCATAGAAACAGGTGCTAGTTGTTCATGTACTCCTGGCAAACTCCAAGAGAACATACAGGACACTGTTATAGAGTCATGGACAACTTGTACAACATCCCCCCGCCCATTATGATTTTCTCTAATCACGAACTCGAACAACTGCTGAAAAGTGAAATTCAAACGGAGCATCCATTCAACTTTCTAATGACTGTGGAATCATTGCGTGGGTGTAGTTATCTAGCTGCGTTGCAGGTTGGCTATAACTGTGTCTAATTTGTTGGGTGTGGCTGCACAGAAATCCGTGGGGTCTGCAACATGTGGCTTGTATGTTCAATGAAGTTCACGTTTAAAGACGTTTTGGATCAATGAAAAACCTCAGAGTCAAACCGTTTGTTTCTGGTTGTAATAGGTGGCTGAAACACACACACACACACACACACACACACACACACTCACATATATATATATATATATATATATAGAGAGAGAGAGAGAGAGAGTTTTGAGTTTGAATTTGATTGTTTTTAACGGCATATCAGTTTGTGTGGGTTATTTAATGCCAAAAATGTGGGATTTAAAGGTATTTTAATGTTCAGTTATAGTGAGAAGGTTGAATATATATATATATATATATATATGTGTGTGTGTGTGTGTGTGATTTTGGCAATGAATTGGAAAAGAAATTTGATTTTGGCAATGAATGGGAAAAAAATTTGGTTTTGGCAAAGAATTTGAAAAAAAATTGATTTTGGCAATTAATTGGGAAAAAAAATTTGATTTTGGCAATGAATTGGAAAAAAAATTTTGGCAATCAATTGAAAAAAACATAGAAAGATAGATAGATATAAAGAAAATGAGATAGATAGAAATGAAGAGACTGAGAAAGATAGATATGAAAAAACCACGGTAGATAGATAGATAGATAGATAGATAGATAGATAGATAGATAGATAGATATGAAGAGACAGAGAAAGATAGATATGGAGAGACCATGATAGATAGATAGATAGATAGATAGATAGATAGATAGATAGATAGATAGATAGATAGTTAATGGAAATACCAGATAGATAGATAGATAGATAGATAGATAGATAGATAGATAGATCATTGGAAGGGCAAATCAGATGGATCCTTGAACTCTTAGGCGGAAACAATACTCAGAAATATACGATTTCATGTCTCTTCGCCATTGTAAATTAGTTGGTAGATGAAAAACACTGATTTTAAATGGACGGAAAGAAAGATAAAGAAAAGAACATTGCGGTTTGCAACATAGAGACACGGGGCACTCGTGTGAGTGCGTTGTCATTCTCATTGGAAGGTTCTGTTTCATTAGTTTATTTCTTTTCCTTTTAATGAAGTAACCCACTTTTCCACGGCTCATTTAATGCGCGGGAGACATATTTACACAGGTGTTCCAAATGAGGACGCGCACGCAAGCTCGCTCGCAACTTAGATGTGAATATACTTGACGATTAATTCCAACTACGTGGGTCTCAAAGTTTAGAAACAAACTCACTTTGTTCTTTTTTCTAGTTTTTTTTTTTAAAGCGTTTCTTCTTTATTGTACCATGATTTCCAAGACGTCATTGATAAAGGCTCTCCACTACTTCCTCATTATTCTTGCTCTATGTAACTTTTAAACTTAATTTAATTATGATGCAGAATTTGCCTGACACGGAATGGCATGAAAAATGGATTCAGGGAAACGGTAATTGTAAAAATATTTTTTCTATACAAGAAACATTTCGCCGTCATTGACTTGCTGTTGTGATTGCTGTTGTTATTTGGTAATCACGATGGAAATACCGGTTCGCGTTCGATGATGACCGAAATTAAAGAAGTGTCTGATTGGTTCAGTATGTTTTTTTTTTTAATTAGTTCACCCAAAGCAAGACGATAATGCAAGGGGGTACTGGAAGTGAAAGAGACTAAAAAGGACTTTCGAAGAAACCACAAACCCAACCCTACACCTCTACTCCTGTTCAAAAGAAAGGGGAGGAGAGTGAACCGGAAGAAACCAAAAGACGGCTAAGGGACACCGGGCACTGCAAGTAACCGCGTACTACCTGAAAAATGAGACGCTACAACATCATTCTCGGTCACTTTTACGTAGACCGTCTCACAAACGACTCGGTGTGAGACAGCATCTAACAAGAAACATGCGCATTGGAAATAATCATCATCATCATCATCATCATCATCATGAAAGTGATTGTTTGTAGGGGGCTACGCAGGTGAGCTCTTGATATTTTTAAAACAATTATCATCATTACATCACCGTTTCTATGACACGGATTGTTTGATGATGATTTCCAATTCCGAACAAATATTCATTACACAACCAGCATAGCACCTGGTATTTTCAAGCGGTCTTTGAGTTTGAGTTTTGTTTAACGGCATATTAACACATCTGTGGGTTACTTAATGCCAAAAAGGTAGTTTTTTAAGGTATTTTTTAATGTTCAGTTATAGTGAGAAGGTTGATTTTCTTAGATTTTGATGAATTTTTTAATTTTAGAAACTGAAGAAGTCTTCTATTTTTGTATTTAAAATGTATTGCTGGTAATAATTTTTTTCTTCAAAACTGTATCATGGGAATAATTTTTTTTCTTCAAAAACTATTGTCGGTAACATTTTTACTTCAAAAATGTATATTTTTCGATAAAAGTCTGTTTTTATATTTTCATAGTGTTTTGAACCCGGTTTGAGAGTTAACTATTTGCCCATAGCTGGGATCCTAACAGGTGCTACCACTCCGGATCAGTGGGCAAAAGAAGTCGAGGTGGATAGAGGAGAAAATAGTCTGTAACGTCACTGAATGAAATGGAACATAATTTATAGAAACTCAGAAATTGTCAATCTAAATAGACATGTGGTTGGAGCTAGTCAGATTTTCTGCTCTGTAGCCCCCACCTGTAAACCATCACGATGATGATGATGATGATGATAATGGAAATCATCTTTTTTTTTTTTTCAAAAAAAAGGAAAATATATCTGGTAAATATCCGAATACGCATAAGTGTGGTAGTCGTAAGTAATAAAGTATATAAACTAAATATGGAGTTATTGCCCCTATGACCACAGTCGGTTATACGACTAACGATGATTATAATGATGATGGTGATGATGATGATTAATTGCAAATGGACCCTCTGAACGCTCGCCGTCAACACAGTAGCAGACTAGGAAAACTTGTCCTACTCAAAAACCCGCGTCTGACATAAACTATCTTCACGAAAATCCCGATGAAGTGGTTTCAGGATGTTCGTTGCAGATTTTCTTTAACACAAATCAAAATTTAGTGCTTGTCTTCTTTTTCGATGTGCCATATCCTTTCTGGACGTAGACGATCATAGCCTTCCACAATTCCCTATCCCAAGTAGCCTTTGGCACGCTTTCTCCTGTTACCCCATCCAAACCCCTCCGCCATCTACATGCACAGGACCGTCAAGTATGTTACACACTGCTTTCCTCCGTCTCTCTTTCTATCTATCTCGCCTGTGAGCATCAGATTTTCTAAGCCTGTGAGTATCAGATTCTCCAAGCCTTCCTTTTTCATTACATGTCCCAGGAACTTTAACTGTCTCTTCCTGTGTTCTTGTTCTGGTAGAGCCAATGGTGATTTACATAGAACTGATAACACACTTGAACGATGGTAAAGGACGTTTTCAAAGCAAAGTTCATCCCATCATCTGAGAATATGGACATTCTTAGACGCCCTTGAAAGAGAACAGGATTTGCCCGAAATTAATATTGCAAAATAAGAGCAGATTGTCAAAATATCAACAGCACTAAGAAGTACTGCCACGTAACTGGAAAACTTAAAATAATTAGTTTCATCCTTTAACAAGTACTCTTCACTAGTTGACTATTTGCGTGCAGTAACATATAACTTAAATCCATAAACATTTATTCGTACTAAATAGTTTTATTAACGATATTGTATTTCCAAAAATATCATTTGAGTCTTTCTTCTTTTAATTTTTGTTGCAATAAAGTATTTTTTTTCATTTTGAATATATATATTCGCGTACAATCATTTGTAAAATAAAGACAGAAGCTGATGATTGTTCGCCTGAAATAGGCCTATATTTCCGATTCACCATGAAATAACGCGTCTGCCTTAATTTCTCTTACATTTGCTCTATATGTATTTATATTTATCTCTCTATATATGTACAGAAAATCTAAGCAAGAGCCAACAAACCTACCTAGGTTTCACCCTACGGCTCGTCAGGGTAATTTTCTGTCTTTGTTGCTCTACTTTCGTATATAACGCTTTAGTGCTAGGGTTTTCGTCTTAGTTTTTTTTTCTTTCTTACGAGTGCTTGACTTTTTGTTCATGTACTTCGTTTGTTTCTTTTTTTACTTCCCCTTCTTTTCCCTCCGAGTTCGTCCTCGGTGGGTTGTACAAGACGATTTAAATTATAGCTTAATTAATACTAGTTTTGGCAGAGTTAGTTCTGTTACTATTGGTATTGTAATTACTATAGTTAATATTATATATATATATATATATATATATATATATATATAAAATATAAAAGGCAATGAATGTCTGTTATGTTCAGTCATGAGCCGTTCTAACCATTGTATTTTATCTTTAATGTTGGTATATATGAGTGAGAGAAAGAAAGTGAGATGAATATAAATATATATACTTACATGAATACGCATATATGTATAAATATTTTACTTGTCTTAATAAAACAGTGCTCAGTGTAATATAACATAGCTCTAATTAATAAATACACATATCCTACGTCTGTAGCACGACTCGAATATGATACTTTTGGCCATGCGCTAGCCATTTAGGAGCAGGTCTTGTTTTTTCGGCAGTTACATTTATTTTTAGGACGGTTATTTATTTTGCATGTTGGACATGTGTTTGTGTAATATCATATAATGATGGCGATATATATATATATATATATATATATATATATATATATATATATATAAACTACCAGCCATAATTATTAGGCCATCCCCAGTGTTTAAAATATGATGTATTTCATACTATCTTTTAGTATTTATTGCCAAGTGAATAATTTTTAAATGAATAGAATGATTCTTTGTTAATACTGCACAATAACATGCGCATCAAATAAATTAATAAATATTGAATAAATACCTATATTGAAGTTTCATCAATGAAACAATGAAGAAAATTTAGGGTGATTCGGACGAGTTCCTCTTTGCTTCCTTGCCTTGTAAAAATTTGCAGAGTAATAATAACAAAAGAACCATTCTATTTTCATTTAGAATTATCCACTTGGCAATAAATACTAAAAATAGTATGAAATACATAATTTATTTTAAAAACTGGGGTGTTCTAATAAATATGGCCGGTAGTATATATATATATATATATATATATATATATATATATATATATATATATATATAATCTACAGGGTGCGATTGGTAAATTGTCGCTATTTGCCTTGTAAAATTTTGCAAAGTAATAATAACAAAAGAACCATTCTATTTTCATTTAGAATTATCGACTTGGCAATAAATACTAAAAATTGTATAAAAATACATAATTTCTTTTTAAAAATTGAGGTAGCCCAATAATTATAGCTTGTAGTGTATATATATGTATCTATATATATATATATATATATATGTGTGTGTGTGTGTGTGTGTGTGTGTGTGTGTGTGTGTGTGTGTGTGTACATCGATGTACTTAACGCAAATATTGCTAATCTTGACATTGTTTTTGTTAAACATCTTTTTTAGTGTAGGGGCAACAAAGAATCTTAGCCTCATCATAGAATTCTAGAAAATTTACATAAATCTGTCCAATTTAGATTATCTACCAACTCAAATAATAAGGAGATATTTTACAAGAACAACATTGAATACATAAATGCATTAGAAAAATGTAGCCGCAATGTCAGTTAAGAATACTCAGAACCAGAAGAGGTAAAAAATAAGCCCAAACAACGTAAACGCAACATTATATGACTTAACCCACCTTTTTAGGCGTAACATTCAAAAACTTTCGGCTAAATTTAATTAACAAGCACTTGTATCATTTCCAAACACCAGAAATGATGTTGATACATATGAACAAACCGTATACTCTCTGCCCTAAAATTAAAATTATTCATCCTACTAATTCAAGTTTAGTTTTTATCTTTTAATTTCAAGTTTAAGTTTTCGCTTAAATTAAATTAATTTATGAAATATACAAATCAGATATCATCTCAATATTATAATATAAATAGACGTAGCATAAGATAATATGTATATTTATTAATATATATGAAAAAATTAAACATTAAAAATTATAAATTAAAATATTAATATGTTAATAAGTTAATTTAATATATATTAAAAAATCAAACAACGGCACCTTTGGTGTACCACAAAGATCGCATGACGGAGCCCTAATTTCAGAATTTATGGGTCTATACATTTTAAATAAAAGCAACAAAATAATCCATATAGACAAACACGGATTATACAGAGATGACGGATTAATGATAGCACCGGACAACAAAAGAGAAAATGATAAAATAAAGAAAGAAATTGTCATATTATTCAAACAACTATATTTTGAGATAATAGTAGAAACAAATAGAAAAATAGTCCAATATTTAGATGTGGAATTAAATTTACAAACATACATATATGAAAGCAAACACAAATTTAAAGTACATAAACACAAGATCTAACCATCCCAAAAGCATAATCCAGCACATTCACAAAGAAATAGAGCACAAGCTATCAAAAAATTCGTCAAACAAATCAAAAAGAAAAGAAACGATGAAGATGCACTAAGAAGAGAAACTCTAGCCATAAGAACATTTTAGAATACAATCCCCAACCAAATAGACAAATAAAAAAACAATGATAGAAAACGAAACATTATCTGGTTCAACCCATCATTTAACTTAGACGTAAAAGTCAAAATAGGACAAAAAATTTTAAACTTATCGATAAAAACTTTTAAAAAAAGCTCAGAACTAAACAAAATTTTCAAAAGGAATACAATCAAATTAAGTTATAGTTGTACTAGTAATTTAGTAATTTAGAAAATTTCATAAAAAAACAAAACGCCATACATTTAAATAGCATTGTATAAAACAAGATAATTAATAAAGAATGTAACTGCAAGGACAAAAATAAACGCCCACTTTGTAATAAAAAAAGTCCTTTACAGAGCAAAAGTACATGGTTTAAATGGTCAAAACAAAACATATTTGGGATCAACCGAAGACACCTTCAAAACCAGATGGTTTAATCACAGGTCTACATTTAAAATAGAAAACTTAAAAATTGTACAAAATTGGCTAGCCACGTGTGGAAATTAAAATTAAAATATGGAAAAGACCCAGACATAAGGTAGAGTATAGTAAAAACAGTTAAGCTTTACAACGGTGTCAAAATATGTAGACTGTCTCAGGAAGAAAAGTTAGCTATTATGTTATTCCCAATTTTCAGTGACCGTAACAGAATCAGCGTCTCGACGTGTTATTGCCGTAAACCCTTTATACCTCGCACATATGCAAGGTAATAGCATTCAAAATTCATAAGTGGACACCTGCATACCTTCTGACGCGGTTCGGCATTGCTTATGCTTCAACATGATATTGCTTTAAGCCACATTGCCATCCGCATATTGAAGCTCACATCACTTGGTATTCTCAAGTGGTACCCTATCTAGGTACTGGCCAGACGCGACGTTGCTTAATTTCAGTGATTGTGCCAAAACAAATGTTTCAATGAGAAATTGTCACACACATACTCAAGCTTACGACACGACAACACCCGGTATTCCCAACGGTCACCCATCTAGGTACCAACCAGGCTCGACGTTAGTTATCTTTAATGATCGTAAGAGAACTAGCATTTGAACGTTATAGGGTCATGTGTATCAGTAACTATGTAGAAGTTTTTTTTTAGATTAAAGACACTTTTCCCACATGTTCTTTACTTATTCTATTCATCTTAGATTTCGATTCATATATATATATATATATATATGTGTGTGTGTGTGTGTGTGTGTGTGTGTGTGTGTGTGTGTGTGTGTGTGTGTGTGAAGAATATATATGGAGAAGTTTTTTAGATATATCTATCGCCCGGTTCACACTCCATCCACGTCTATTGAACAGGTTAAGAGGCTCATCCCTTGTTCCCTGTTTATGATGTGGTTTCCGGCTTTCTCTTTTCCAATTTTTTCACTATTACGTAGCCCCCTGCACATCAGTGGCGTTACCGCTTTGATAGGGGTGATACGATTAAAAAAAAATATATATGTAGAAGTTTTTTTTTAGATTAAAGACACTTTTTCCTACCTGTTCTTTACTTATTTTATTCATCTTGGACTTCGATATATATATATATATATATATATATACTAATTTCACCCCAAGCAAGGGAGTAGTGCCATTTGTGCACAGGGGATTACATAAGAGGAGAGTGAAGAAAAATAGGAGCAAGTTACAAGGTGTGTCAGAAAATGGGTAAGAGATGGATGAAAACACTGGTGTGAAGAGAGCTGCATGAGAGTGGAGTGGACGGGAAAAAGAAAATGATACAAGAGTTGTCAAGGAAAGGGTGTGAGTCAAGGAGATAGGGGATGGCAATTGATCTTAAATTTAAATTGTTGGGGATTGTAGCTGTCGGGGAAGCAACTGTACGGAAGGGAATTCCATAGGCGGGAAGTGCGAGAAAAGGAGCTGTTGAGTAGAAGTTGGGGTTACATTTTATTGGCTTCAATGTAAAAGGGTGGGACCTAGTTGATAGTCTAGTAGCTCGAGTAAATTCATGCAGGGGGGGGCACAGGGAGGTAAGTTAATCGAAGCAAAACCGTAAAAGTATTTGTAGAAGAGACCGGGTCTTCACTCCTGTGTCCACATCCTTCTGTTGCTCTTTCTCTTTCACCCACTGTAGCTGGTTCGTCTTCTCTCTTCTCTTGCGTAAAACTTTAACTTTCTTATGTAGCCCTTGCACTTCAGTGGCGCTACCGCCTTCCTTGCGGTGAAATGATAAAAAAAAACCCTAATGTATGAACGTTTTATTGTGCTAGGTATCAGTAACTATATAGAAGGGTGCTTTTGTTTATATATATATTTATAAAGACATGGTAAACGGATCCTATTTTTGCAATACTCTCTTGTCCTTGAGAGATGTACTTCAGAAATTATTACTCATAAATAATTTCTGTTTTGTAGAACTAATTATAATGACAAATGTCTCATTCTAACAGCTCATCATTCTTAGTAGATAGAAAGAAATACACTAACAAACATTAGCTTTTGCACATCATTTGCAACGTACAGCGTAGATTGAACCGAAGAAACGTTCGCCCTCACGACGATGCAAAGCCGCATATAGTAAAAGAACTACAAGAACAAATGTTGAAATTCGATCAGTCGGTTTAACAGATTCATTCCTGATCTTACAGCAACCGTATCTTAGCGGGTTTTTTTTTTTTTTTTTTTTTTTTTTTGCTATTTCGTAAAACTTTCTCAAATATAGATTAGATTTCGCCGAAAACTTTTTCATACGAAAAGCCGGCGCTATTTTACTCTAAAGATACTCAAGAGCATCCTAGTAAATAATAAAATGTCATTGCAAATAAATAAAGTTGAATATCTCGCGCTTCCCGCCTGTGGAATTCCCTTCCACAACTCTGCTTTCCCGACAGTTACAATCTCCAGGTGTTTAAATGTAGGGTCAATAGACACCTCCTATCACACTTACTCCCAATTATTCTCAGAACACTCTCATCTACCCAACCCTCATTCTCGGTATCCTTACCCGCCTATCACCCACCCTCTGACATTTCCTATATTTAATCATTCTTTCTCCACTCTATGTAGCTCCCTGCGCAGTAGTGGCAGTGACATGCCTTGCTCGGGGTGAAACGATTATAAAAGAAAAAATATATATATATACTACCGGCGATAATTATTAGGCCAACCTAGTTTTTTTTTTAAAGAAATTATGTACTTCATACTATTGTTAGTATTTGATAAGTGGATAATTATAAATGAAAATAGAATTGTTCTTTGTTAATACCGCACAATAACATCTGTATCAAATGAACTGTTCTGGTGAACAGTTTTTGTGCTCTCTTCCCCATGCTAGTGTCTTGTAAAATTGGCTGCCTTGTAAAATTTTGAAAAGTAATAATAACAAAAGATTCATTCTATTTTCATTTAGAATTATCCACTTAGCAATGAATACTAAAAATAGTATAAAATACATCATTTAAAGCAAAAAAAACTGTGGTTTCTTAATAATTATGGCCGGTAGTGTATATCTGAATACAACGTAATTGTTCCTCTTTTTCTTTCCTTTTTTCTAGAATAAAACTGATTAACAAAACCGCAAATTATTTATATCTCCTAGTATGATTATCTTGCGTCAAACAAAGCCAAGTTAAATCATTACATTTTATAAAATTTTAAAATATTAAATAATAATTTTCAATATATTTACTTCTCTTATTCCCCTCGCTTCATACCTCTCTCTTTCTCATACCTCTCTCTTTCTCTCTGTTTCGTTGTTTTCGCTCCCTCTGTCTAAATTTGTTTTGACAAAGACCGCCTACTGTGAGGGTGGTGTCACAAACGTTTCAAGGATATAAAAGGCACGCGCTTGGTCGACCATGTCCCAACAGATCCTGACGACAATTTCAGGAATTCCTGGTGGCATTCGTCGCTCTCAGATTAAAGTTCGATGCGGAATCTAAGAAGAGATTTTATTTCTGACGTGCATAGCAACCATCCACCTTCCCTGTTGGGTGTTGCGCAAGGGAATTTCTCTCGTTACAATAAACACAGTAGTTAATAAATAATACAAAAGTATGATAGCAAAATAACGACATTACTATCATCATTTTCTCTAGCCTACATTTTTTATAACAATGACGAGCAGTCAACTTCCTCCATTTCGCCAAATCATTCTTAATAGGTTGTTTGTAAAGTAATGACGTTTTAACGGAAAGGATATAAAAACAAAGGGAAGATAAATTTATTGAAGTATTTGCGCGTTTGGAATGTAAAACCGTTTTACCAGAAAACGGGTATGAAAACGAAGATAAGATAAATTTATTTAAAAACTGGTTTAAAAGCCGCACCACGAGTAAACTTATAAGTTAGCTCCGACCAATAGCTAAAGGAACCTCTGGTTCAGCTTGGAAAACAGCAATGATACTTTTGAAGAAATAATTTTGAATTCTTCAGTTCACTCTATGGAATTTCAAAATTTCATCTTAATTCTAATTAGGACTTGAAATCCAATTCTGGCCAAAAATCGATTTGGACCGAAACTATGGTATGGGCCGAAATTCAAATTCAAGCTGAAAAATCAAGTTCTTCAAATCAAAAACTCCATGGAACTTCAAAACTTTACGTCATGAAATCTTTCTTTTTAACTCTGATTCCTGGCATTTTGAAGAAATAAAAGTGATTTCCTCAAATTTAGAAAAATATTGAAGGTATTTTATACTTAAACAAAATTTGAGAACAATTGGTCAGGTCACTTTTTAGTTTTGTCTATGTAATTCTTATATTAGGATGTAAGTTTTTTTTAAGAAAGGGTAGACACTTTTTATTTTTCTACTATCTATGAGTGGATGGAATAGAATTACTATTAATGTTGCGTGAGTTTATTTTCTTTTTTTTATACGATATTCGTTTTTTTATTTTGAGGATTAAACATGGGTATTAAATACCTTTTTGGACTGAAAAATATGCCGACTATCATTCTGATTTCAAATCCGCTTCATTCAATTACGCACAAATATCCTTGAAAAAGGGATTAATCCCTCTTTTCTCCCTCCGGCTATGGTTTCAGTAGCAGAACCGATTTGGACATGTTCTAAAGTATAATATATAATAAACACCTATTGCACAATTTCTATATTAAACACAGTTTGAAATTAATGTTTTGAACGTTGTAAATATTTTATTCATTCCTATATATATATATATATATATATATATATATATATATATATATATATATATATATATATATATATATATATATATATATATATATATATATATATATAAAAGTCTGTCTTCTTCTACCCAGAGCCCGTAGCCCAGCGGTAGTATCGCCGACTGATGCCAATTTGGTCGGGTTTCAATCCTAGGTTAAAAGCAATCGGAGTCTAACCGTACTGATGAGCTGTGATACAGCGAAACAGATATGTCTGCGGATGACTATATATATATATATATATATATATATATATATATTGTAAGAAAGTTATGAAACATGTAGGTTTTCAACCCACTGTTCATGCACTTTTATAAAGAGTGCTCGATATAACGTAGAGCTTTATATGATTATTTTTCATTTAACCTCATCACCAGAAGAGGTGCAAACGTGGCTCCGAAACGCGAAAATTTTTGTGTAGTGATACTATGCTTTTATAAACCATTGTAACAAACATTACACTATATATATATATATATATATATATATATATATATATATATATATATAGGGTATATCAAAAATACTTTTACAAAGTTTAAGGACGTGTCCCTTAAATCAAAACAAGCACAAAAGTTCATATAAACATATGTCCGCATATCCTTTCTGAGTCATTAAGTTTAAAGTTTACGGTAGAGGCTGTTAAATGTAGAATCCAAGATGCAATGTAAAAAGCTAAAAATAAAATGTCCAAAAGGACATCGATGTACCCCAACTCAGCAACTTATAACAAATGTTCAAAATGTCTTACACGTAATTGGAGTAGATTGATCTATCTATCGCCCGGTTCACACTCCACCCACATCTATTGAACAGGTTAAGAGGCTCATCTCTTGTTCCCTGTTTAGGATGTGGTTTCCGGCTTTCTCTTTTCAAATCTACTCACTTTGTTTTTTTTTTCAATTGAGTAGATAGATCTATCTATCTATCTATCGCCCGGTTCACACTCCACCCACGTCTATTGAACAGGTTAAGAGGCTCATCCCTTGTTCTCTGTTTGGGATGTGGTTTCCGGCTTTCTCTTTTCCAATCTTCTCACTTAGTTTTTTTTTTTTTCAGTTGGAGTGGATGGACTGGGCTGTCGCCCGGTTCTCACTCCACCCACGTCTGTTGAACGGCTGGTGGGGGCTCATCCGGTGTTCCTTATTTGGGATGCGGTTTCCGTTTTTCCCTTTTCCGGTCTTCTCACTTTTTTTTTTTTCAGTTGAAGTAGATTGACTAAACTATCGCCCGGTTCACACTCCACCCACGTCTATTGAACAGGTGAAGCGGCTCACTCCTTGTTTCCTGTTTAGGATGCAGTTTCAGGTTTTCTCTTTTCCAATCTTTTCACTCCTATGTAGCCCCCTGCACATCAGTGGCGTTACCGCCTTGCTTGGGGTGATATGATTAAAAAAAAAAAAGTATGCAACCATAGGCGGACACTTTTAAATACTCCCACAAGGTGTCAAATAGTTTCTTCTGACTGACAGATTTGTGGTGCATCACTGCATTATTAACGTCTACTGCACAAACAATTGGTTTAATTCGACCCATAGACAAAAATCAAAAATATTGAGGTGGTCGAATTAGCAGAAGTACATCCTCTAGCAGGTCTGGGAGTGTGTTTGAAATAAAGTCTCTGTAGACAGCTCCTGTAAGATGTATTGGGAGAACATATGCGATACAATGAGATATACATCTCATCTTGCTAGGTTTACTTAACGTGTGCTGAAACCCGGTTCTGGGATTTCCAATCCCTAGCCGTTATCCCTTACCCCACCTGCAGACAGCTGAAACCAGGCTCTCGGATGTTCAATCCCTAGCTGTTATCCATTACTCCACATGCAGACATCAGCTGATTTTCCAAAGCGCTCACTATTTAGGTAATGACCAGGTTCAACTTTGGTGATTGTAAAAGAACCGGCGTTTCTTTGTGATATGGCTGTATGCTTTATTCCACACGCACATACATGATTACAGCATCTGCCATGCACAAGTGTTCACTCATCTAGTTACTGACCAGACTTGATGTTGCTTAACTTAGGCAATCATATAAAAATTTGAATTTTCACTTGATATGGCTGTAGATTTTTTATACCGCACAGACATCACTGTTTAAAGCACCAATAGTCAGCCCAGTTTATTACTCATCTAAGTATAGACTAAACTCGACGTTGCTTAACTTTGGTGTTCATACGAGAACTGTTGTTTCAACCTTAAATACATGACCTTGTTCGTTGAACATATATGCACAGGCCAAAGAAGGTAACATCTGCATGCCGAGTTCAAATTCTGTTAGAGTTTGTAAAAGGCATGAATCCATCATCCTTCACCTATGGGTTAAACAAAAGTGCAAACTTGACATTCTTGCCTTGAGTAGCAGCCAGTTGGAGAGAAGGAAACAAAGAAAGGAGAACTAAACTGTTACATGACACAGAGGGCGATGGATAAACTGTTGATTAAATTACGCAAAAATAAAAATATCACTGACGTCTCATTTGAACATATATTTACTAAAATTAAACACAAATATCTTGAAATACTTAAGGTTACATTGATTTAATTACCCCCACCCATTTTTAATAAATTTTTATCTCTCCTCTTAATAATAACATAATCATTTTTATAATAAAACTTTGTTTTTATTAACTTTGAACCCTTTAAACATTATGCTGTACTGTTTCTTTGGTGAATGAGTGGAGGCACCTAGTTTTATTCAATACAATCTGCATAGATATTAACCACGGCCTCTAAACATATTCGGAATCTCCTGTACCTCATCTGAACGGTCTCCTTGTTTAAGTTGGTGAATGTTACTATAATCCTTGCCCTCAGTTCTTCTTTAGTCTAACAAGGAGTTTTGATGGTCGTTCGATCAAATGCATACCACACACAATTAGGTTGCAGTCTTGGGGAGTTCGGTAGCCATATATAATAGATGATGTGATCGCAGAAATAGTCTGACAACCATGACTGGATACTCCTGCTTCTGTGGCATGATGCAGAGACCTGTTGTGAGACACAGGGTTTTCTAGTTGTCATCCTCTTGAGACAGACCAGCACTACCTTACCAAGACACTGGATGTAGGCCTCCATGTTGAGTATGAGGGTCGCAACAACAAATTCGGACGTGCTTCTCTTATCAAAACAATTAAAGTGGGCTAGTAACATCGAACTATTTCCGAACCCCCTGCATTGTTCTCAGATTTAGGCACAAACATTCTCATTTTTTATTTATTTGTGCTTCCAGTTTGAATGTCAAACCGTATGCCGTTTTCAAATTTCTGGCGGAGTGAATTGCGTCATGATGGTGTCCAACTGGGCCCACTATACTGTGCAGTCGACAAAATCAAAACATGCGAGGAATGAAAAATACAAATCATAACAATTTACCCATAGTACACTGTGTCTGTTCTACATTGCAGTGAATGCTGAACAATCTCCTCAAGGATAAAAAAGACACTTGAAACAAAAGAAACGTTGTTCTACAGAAAGAGTGTTGACGATACTATGGACCGAATATGTGAGCAACGACAAAGCTTTAGAGAAAACGAAAAAGGAACCTTATGCTTGAGAAGCGACAAATGATTTTTCTATGTTACTTAATGAGCAGAGAAGGCTTGGAAAATCAGGTATTCACAGGGCGGATTAAAGGTAAGAGAGACAGAAGGAAAAATGCACAACCGACTTCGTGCGCAGGTGTAAATGAAGCGCGGGACAAGTTTTACAAAGAGACGGACACGGAAAGGAAACTACAAGACCTCATACAGAAAGTAGCAGTGGAGAGTGACAAGAAGGGAGTACAAATAAACTTTAAGAAAACTGAGTGCATGGTCATCAACAAAAGATACAACCCAAAATGCCAAATACAGGTGGGGGATAACAGAATCAAGCAAGTACAAAAAATTTAAGTACCTACGAAGTGTTCTAACAGAAGATGGAAAGTGCGACACGGTGATCCGAAGGCGAATTGGCATGGCAAAGGACACGTTCCAGAAGATGAGCAAAATACTAACACACAGGAAAATCTCAATAGAAACGAAGAAAAGAGTGCTAGACTGCTACGTGATATCAGTTCTTCAATACGGCAGTGAATGCTGGACAATATCATCGAAAATTAGGAAAAAACTGGAAGCGGCCGAAATGTGGTTCTACAGAAGGATGCTACGGATATCGTGGACTGAGCATGCAAACAACGATGAGGCATTGGAAAGAATGGCAACAAAAAGGAAATTGATACTGAGCATCAGGAAGAGACAACCGAAGTTCCTGGGACATGTAATGAGGAAAGAGAGCCTGGAGAACCTGATACTGACTGGTCAGATAGAAGGAAGGAGAGACAGAGGAAGGCAGCGGATAACATATTTGCAGGGTCTGATCAGGTGGATGACGGAACGGAGGTTGCCAGGAGCAACAGGAGCAAACATATTAAGAGCCACAAGGGATAGGGAGACGTGGAGAGCCATGATCGCCTATGTTCTGAAGGGACAGGGCACATAGAAAAAGAAGAATGGGGAAAGAGGGCATGGAAAATCAAATACTGACAGGGCATATTAAAGGTCATAGGGACAGAGGAAATCTACGCCTAACATACTTAGGGAGATTGAATAAATGGATGGCGGAACAATGCAGAGGAGAAATAACAAAATAACAAAATTTATAAAGAGTTATAAATTGTGGAGGGTCATGATCGCCCAGGAAGAAGAAGAACAATGAAGATTAAATTCCAGTCTTTAACAGAATATCTACTTTCACGGAATAACAGACAGGGCCGGCTATTTCTCTTAATAATGCTAAAAATGTTCCAATGAACGTACATGGCTCCTGAAGAAGAATTCGAAACAACTAATCTTGTTCTAGACGCATCCTCCGCCGCTACGACTACAGGTGTTTCCCCAACGAAGCTAATAGGTCACAGGTAATCATGGGGTCACAATTTTTCAGGATCTGGTTCTATAAAGGTAGGTAATCTTTTGGAAACTATTCTGTATTTTACTTTCCAATTAGAAAATGAAGACCAATCCCTTTATACAAAAAAAAAAAAACGTTTTCGATGAGTTAATATCTATCTTATCGCAGATTAAATGCTGTGCTAACAA
>JBBBDQ010000983.1:1400000-1442500 GCA_037127315.1 Ascarosepion bandense
GCCAACTTTTCGTCGAACTAATGTGGGTTGTGAAGTAAGCAAAGCGTGTTGTGATATACATAACATTATATTTTTAATCTGTCATAAATACACTCCTAAAAGTGCACAGGATCACCTCATCAGTGATCATGACAAGTTTCGGATATTTCAACATCATACTTGTTCACCTAAAAGGACCCTACCGGAACAAAGCTTTTCCAGCAGACGATCCTGTAATCATCAAGCACAAAACGACGGATTTAGTACTGTAACTGCCTGTTATGAAATAGCAAGCGTCAAATCAGAAACGACGTACGTCACTTCCGCCTCGGCCAAAACGAGACAAAAAAAAAACTGAATATTAGTCTTTCCAGATGCGCAATACGTCATTTCCACCTCAGCCAAGACGAGACAACAAAAACCCAAACAAACTAAATACTCGTCTTTCCCTTCTTGGAACGACACATGGAATGATCCACACCCGTAATGATCTCCTCCTAACGGGATCGTTAAGTGATTTAAGCAGTTAATTTCTCCCATCAAACCTTATTGAAAAATTCATAAACGTCCTCCTTCTTTCTCTTCCTTGAGCTTCTTCTCAAACAGCGATCTCTGTTATAGATTTCCTTGGGTCCGATCTTTTAATTCATAGACATTTCGAAACGTTCTCTGTTGATTCTGAAATAGTCATAATAGCCTTTTTCTTTTTCCTTCAACTGACTCCAAGGCAGCTCAAATTTCTGCATAAAGATCTTCAATAAATATGTCGGTTAATACCAATTTCGTAAGTTTCCGTGTAAATTTCGCAAGTTTCCGTAAAATTTCGTAATATTGTATTCGGTTACATTTGTTTACATTAAGATACGATCCAGAAAACAAACAAACAGTCTTTAGAAATCAGGAAAATGTATATTTATATGGCTTAATTCAGATTTTCTTTCTAATGGAATTTGTGTGGTCGAGTGGTAACTCACGTCAGAACTAATGACGGGATCACCCTCGGTGCTACAGGTTCGAATCCTTCCAGAAGATAGGTATTTTCTGAACCAGATTTCTCAATTATTGAGGCCAATTTTAAAATTTGGCGTGGCCGATTATATTAAATTTTTCTTTTTTTTAACGCGCTATATATATATATATATATATAAACTGCGTCTCGAGATTATATGCAAAAGAGGTATTGTCAAATATTTTACGTAAAATTCATATATATGTGTTATACAATGAAATTATTTGTGCCATTATGCATAGTGAGTAAACATGAAAGCAATTAAGTCCCAATTTTCAATTTAAGATTGATATTTAGTATTTTTTCAGTAATTATAGCAATTTGCAGTGTCAAGAGATTATTTGCAAGAGCTAGAATTTAGTATTATGGCTCGTAAAAAAGAACTAACAATGAATGAAAAGAATTATATAATCAAAGAAATTAGCAGAGAAATGTCTTCGCTTCAGATTTCTAAAGATTTGAAAAGGGATCATCGAACAATCAAGAAAATATGTCAAATGGGAATTCAACCAAGAAAAAAAGGCTTAGGCTGAATTCAGGAATTTAACAAAGATCTATCACATATCCGAAGAGAATTAATAAGAAACCCAAATGCGTCAAGTGCGTTCATATTTGAGGCCGCTGGATCTCCTATGGTGTCAAGGGAAACAAGGTGTAAAGTATTAAGGAAGTTTACTGATGTAAAAAATCAAATAAAGAAACCCATTTTAACAAAAACAAAAACATAAGGAAAGAAGATTGCTTTGGGCAAAAAAATATATGAAAACTGATTTCAGTAAATTGCTTTTTACAGACGAATCAAGGATCAGACTCGATGACAACCACGATCTCAACTACAACGGCAAGGGCATCAACGAGCAGGATCGGTTTGCAAGCAACGTGATTCAAGAAAAATTTTTAAACGCCAACAAGTCGGCAGTGGTGTCATGATATGGGCTGGGATTATTGATAATGAGCTCGTGGGTCCATTTGAAGTGAAAGACGGAGTTAAAATGAATTCCAAAGATTCCTGTGATTTTCTAGAGCAATATTTCTTTGAATGGCTTGGTAACCAATCTTTAGCCAAGCGTAGATCTATGATCTTTATGTAAGACAATGAACCAAGTCATGCATCAAAGTTTACTAAATTCTAGTTGAAAGAAAAGGGATTTGTTGAAGTTTCTCTTTTAGACTGGCCTTCAAATAGTTGTGACTTTAATCCCATTGAGAACCTCTGAAGAATCCTCAAGAGAGATATTTATTCCAATGGAAGGCAATTCAACATCAAGTGTGCCCTCTAGGAGGCAGTTAAAGTTGCTGCAAACAATTTACCAGCCGCTAAAATTGCAAATCTAACCTCAGATATTGACAATAGGCTGCTAAGAATTATTGAAAAGAAAGGAGCATTTGTGCAAAAAATTTTAGGAGTTTCTTATTATTTTTGTTAATATATCTTTTATTTTTAAAATAAAATATTTTTTTATATTTTTCCTTTCAGAAATTGACGAATTTGTTCTAAAATCTTTTCATATTATTTTTTCACATTAGTTTTACAAGGTATAATGTAAAAGTATCAAAATAAATAGTTGCAAATAAACTACTGACAGTCAAATTAGTCTGTTTTGTTAATTTAGTAGATTTTTTCCAACCAAAAACAATAGTTTCTCTATCACTATATATCTAAGTTAATACTATTGAGTAGAATCTAAACAACATCATAATTGGACGACTTTTAACATTAAAGACGCAACTCTTTATACCAATTCATAACTTGCATATACTTTCTAGACGCAGTTTATATATATATATATATATATATATATATATGAATGACAAACTCGTAAAAACGGAAAGGATATTCTGAAATATTTTTTTCAGTTAATATAAATTATTAATTATATAATGATAGAGGGCTTGATGGATATTATCTAGTGTATTTTAAATATTGAGATTGAAACTCAACACATATGTGTGAACGTTTAAATTCTATTATTCTTTTTTATTCATTATATATATATATATATATATATATATATATATATATATATATATATATAATCGATTTGAATAACAGTACGTAAGGCAATAAATAGATCAAAAGTTATGACAGAAAATAAAGATAAAATAACACTAGAAGAAAACTTATATAATTATAGGAAATTATCAAATTAAATAGTTAATACTATAAAATAGTTATAATTGCTACAGTTTCCTACCTTAGATTTAGTACAAGTAGCAGTTTTGTAAGATTAACTCTTTAATGTTCATAATTTCTTTGTTTATTATCAACTACTAATACAATATTTATTATTATTACGATAGAAAATGTGTAAACTACAAACAACAAAAGTGCACATTTTTTGTCTACAAACGAAAGCCACAGAAAGAAAAGTAATCTTAATTTAATCGGCGAGATTAGAAAAAAAGTTTTTTAAAATTTCTAGCATCCCTGCTTCGTGTGCATGCGTAGTCACACCAACATAATAAATTTAGTCCATTTAAGTCCGAAATGATGAAACTGTTCACAAGAAAACTTTTCCCACTTTCTCATATATAATTCCCAAATATATATATATATGAGTAAATATACAATACTATATATATATATATATATATATATATATATATATATAATATTGTATATTTAATAATCTAGAATCCATTTGAAGATATTTTACTATCCTTTGTTTTAATTTAATTTTCCTACTTTGACGTGCCACACAGTGAACCGAAGGCGAATAGGAATAGCCAAGGACGCATTCCAGAAGCTGAGCAGAGTATTAAGAGACAGGAAAATTTCGCTAGAAACAAAGAAGAGAGTACTAGATTGCTAGTGATGTCTGTCCTTCAATATGATAGCGAATGTTGGACAATATCAACAAAGATTAAGGAAGAGAAACTAGGAAGAGAGGACTGGATTACTACGTGATGCCCTTCCTTCAATATGGTAGTGAATGCTGGACAAAGATGAAGAAAACCTTGAAGCAACTGAAATCTGGTTCTACAGATGGATGCTGCGGATATCATTGACCGAGCATGTGACCAATAATGAGGTTTTAGAAAGAATGGAAACGGAAAGGAAATTAATTCATCAGGAAGAGACAGCTGAAATTCTTGGGACATGTAATAAGGAAGGAAGGTTTGAAGAATCTGATACTCACAGGTCAGATGGAGAGAAAAAGAAACAGAGGAAAGCAGCGGATAACATATTTGAAAGGCCTGAGCAGGTAGATGGTAGAGCAGGGTTTGGGTGTTGTAACAGGTTAAGAGCCACCAGGGATAGGGAGACGTGAAAAGGCCATGATCGCATACGTCGTGAAAGGACATGGAACATAGACGAAGAAGATTTTAGAAGAAAATTTGGATAAATTACCATTGTTATGATTTTCTCAGTCATTGTGTTTTCATATATGTGTTCTACCATCCACCCGTGTATTGAATACTGCTGCCACATCTGGTCGGGTGCCCCTGCTGTTCACCTCGGGGTTTTATGACAGAATCCAACGTAGAATCTGTAATGTAATAGATACCGACTTGGCAGCTCGGCTTTAGTCCCTATCTCACCGGCGTGAGGTGGCTTCACTGTGCCTCTTCTATAAATACTTTCACTGCTTCTGCTCCATGGAAATTAGATAACCGGTGCCTCCTAGGTATGAATTTACACGAGCTGCTAGATTAGCAACTGGGTCCCACCCTTTTATAGTGAAACCGATAAAATGTAACAGCAATTTCTACTCTAACAGCTTCTTTTATCGCACCTCCCGCCTTTAGAATTCCCTTCCATATACTTGCTTCCCCGACAGCTACAGTCTCAAAGAATTTAAATGTAAGGTCAATAGACATCTCCTATCTAACTCGCATCCATTCTCCCAGTCTCTTTTTTCCCTCTACTCCACCCCCATTCTCGGTATTCTCGTTCATCTATTACCCTCCTCCTGACATTTCCCATAACTAACCCACCTTTCTCATCACTTTCCCATATGTAACCCCCTGCGCAACAGTGGCAGTAGAATACCTTGCTTGGAGTGAGACGATTAAAAAATGTCTACATAAGCTTATATATCAATTTTATAACATAAGTTGCATCTCTGTACTTGTCATATAATACCAACTTTCATGATGAGAATTTCCAAATGTCGTATACCCACCCCTAACTAGAAGACCCTCATTTAGAGTTGTATGATCAACACGCTATTACCACCTTAACCAATCTATTTATCGTCAGATGGTTCCCAAAACGTATTTGGGTTTAATTTTCACCTCCACCAGAAATGAATTTCGCTATTCAGGTAAAGTAATTTTGAATAACGTTGCAATTCTGAAAGCCAGCAAAATTAAGGGCGAAATTCATAATATAATCATTAAATAAAGCAGGCTCCAAGGTCTGGAAACTCACCGACTGTTCCATAATATGAGAGATAAAATAATTGGGCGACACACACACACACACACACACACACACACACACACACACACACACACACACACACACACACACGTATATGTAATATATATATATATATATATATATATATATATATATATATATATTAGGGCTGTTAAAATAATTAGCGAATGGCGTATTCTCCATTTCATGAAATGGCGTGCCGCTATCAAAGTTCTTTGACGTCCTAAAAGCAAAGCTATGCGGCAGCCATTTGTCTTATCTTGCCCAAATCTCGCGAGACTCTCGTTGATGAGAATTCAGTGCATAATTTTTATTTCTTTCCTTGTGCATTCGCTTAGTGTACACGTTTTATATTTGCTTTTTTTATTCACTCACACAAACACATACGCACAAACACACACGCACACACATATGTGTGTGTGTATGTTATACATAAATATATATATCAAAGATCAAGTTTCTATCTTGTTTAATACATACGCTCATGTAAATAATTTGATAAAGAGTATACATTTTATTAGTGGCGTCTAATGGGATGAAAAATTAGATCGATGAATATGGGAAAAATTAATTTAGATGTTTATACTGAAAGAAAAAGAAAAGAGAAACTACGGCTGGTAGTTTTAAGTCTGTTAGGTTCACGCTATACCAAAGCCCGTGGGAAAAACATGGATTCATCTTTTCTGCCCTGCTGGTTAATAGCAGGTCACGCAGAGCTTACGAACCTTGAGTGTTAACCAGTCTAGGAGAAGGATTTATTAAAATCATTGAGAAGACAACAGAGAATGATTTAGTTCTAGAAATTATTAGATATTTAAAAAATGGATATCATTGTCAATCTTTTAAAAATAGTAAAGGAAAAGAAGAAAAAGAAATAAAACATTCGAAGTCTTTTAGAAAAAAATACAAATATGTATGAAAATAAAAGCGGGAATTATGGTAAAGAGAAAAAAAACAAAGAACAAGAAAACGAAACTGTTATCTATCAGCCATCACAGGCAACCTCTCCTGCCCGCCATAAGCATGGACCAAGCGAGTCTCTGAGAGCAATATACAGCGCCTCCTCGGTCTTACCCTATTTTCCGATCTCAAGTGGAATCATTACACTGAGTCAATTGCTAAATCCACTGCTAGGAAGGTTGTGTCACTGTGTCGGGCCAGGAGGTTTTTTCCGTCTTAATCCACCTTGCACATATACAAATAAGCCATTCGTCCGGGCATAGAATACTGTTGTCATATCTGGTCAGGCTGTTTGTCTCAGTGTTCTCGACAGGCTCTAAAGAAGAATGTGTAATGTGATAGGTCCCTAATTGACGGCTCGACTCCCGCCACTTTTTCACCAGCAGAATGTCGCTTCCCTCTGTTTATTCTACAAATATTTTCATGGCTTCTGCTCCGACTAACTTAAGCCACTGGTGACCCCGCCACAAGAATTTATTCGTGTAACCAGACTAGCAACAAGGTCTCACACATTTACAGTTAGATCAACCAAATGCAGGTGACACTTCTACTCCACCAGCTTCTTTTCACGCACTTCCCGCCTGTGGAACTCCCTTCCATATATTTGCTTTCCTGAAGGATACAACCTCCAGGAATGTAAATGCAATGTCAATACTCATCTCTTATCCACTTGACTCCGGTTCGTTCTACATCACCCTGTTTATAATTTCTATTCTCACTACCTTTGCAACTGTCATCATACCTGTGTTTTCATCCTTCTCTTGCCCTTTCTCTGACACCCCCTGTAACTTACTCTCCTCCTATGTAAACTTTTACTCTTATATGCTCCCCCCCCACTGCACATCAGTGGTGGTACCGCCTTGCTTGGGGTGAAACGATTAAAAGAAAAATATAAGTTTGGGTGTGCCTTGTGGTGTAAGTGATATCGGTTCGAATGAGAAATTGGAGAGCCGAGTTCGAATTCCTGTCAATTTTGTTTCATTTACTTACGCACAAATACCCTTCGTTCAGAAATAGGTTACAATAGCCGGTTATTTTCTGTATAATCTGTAAATAGTTTCTTGTTTTAGAATGAGATAAATATTGCTCGTTTATATTTTACTTTTTAAACACCTTTTTGTTTCAGTTATTGGTGACTAGGAGCCGCCTTGATTTGAGTCTGTAAACGCTAATTCCTTTCAGTGATAAGTAATTATAGACTTATTATATTTAAGTTTATATTAACTTAGTACAGATATAGGTAACTTTGTGGTGTAATGATAGCGTTCTGGTGTAATACAGGTAGACTCGGAATGAGAAATCGGTGATCCGAGATCGAACTCCAGTTTCATTCACTTTCGCACAAATACCCTTCAAACCACCATCATAAAAGATAATTTATATAAATCAGTCCAAGTTAGATTATCTACCAACTCCAGAAATAAGGAAACATTTGATAATAATAAAATTAAATACAGTGGAACCTGGTGTATGTGACCTCCGTCGTCAGCGACCACCTGCTATTAACGACTATTTTTCTATGCCCTGACGATTTGCTAATGTTAATTAAACCCCAGTGAGCGACCTCTTCCAAAACCCGACCACCGACCAGCATGAAAGGATAAAAATCACTGGTCAAGCGACCACTTTAATAAAAATTCATTTTGGCAATACAGTCCTAACTTCTAAATTAGGAGAATTTAAGTTAGTAATCTATTTAATTGGGAAAGGGTATTTGTGAGTAAATATTTAACCCATATATTCCCCATCCAGATATGGGTTAAATAACTAGACAAATTTGTTTCTGTAGCCTTGGTTGGCAACCGGCCTGCCACAGAAAGTAACGGCAACCTACTTCGGGAAAATTTCCTGCCTAGTTACTCATGTCTGTTTAGAGACATGATCGCCAAAGCGTGTATTACGTATGGCAATTACCTGACAGACTTGGTAAGTTTAGTGTCATTACAATATTTGTTTATTTAAAGATGAATACAGCTGCCAAAGAAATAATATCTGAAGTAATCATCAAAAGAGAAATACAAAGACTGTTTCAAATCAACATGGATATCTCGCACGCATCGTTCTAGAAACTGCCAAGTTCCGTTAGCACTTAGAAATTTAGAACGCTTCTGGCATGATTGATTAACTCAGATCTGTGTCACTTAGATACAATAAGTAAGTGAATCCATGAATTTAGTTAACTTTTTTCCTAATACAAGGCATAAATGCATGGTCAATGATGTATTCCAAAATCTAAGCAGGGTATAAATTGACAGCAAAATTTCGTTGGAAACAAAGAAATGAGTACTGGATTATAATGCGATATCTGTCTTTCAATATGGCTGCCAATGCTGGACAAACTAATTAAAAATGAAGAAAAGACTTGAAGCAACCTAATTGCGGTTCTACAGAAGGATGTTGAGGATACCTGGGACCGACAAAATATTAAAGAATATGGAAAGAAAAAGAAAGCATATTTAAAACCAGTAATAGAGAACTTAAGTTTCTGTGACATGTAATGAGGAAGGATAGCTCGAAGAATCTGATACTCACAGGACAGAAAGAGATGATTAATCTTGTCTTTCTGTTATGGTGCCATCCTACGATACATGAACTCTTCCTCGTACTATATAATTACCTGCAGGACGACAGTTAACAACAGTTAACTATCTGCGCGTTGTCGAACTCTCTGCCTTGAATTGTGTGTCCGCTGAAGGGCTGTCTCGTCTGGGGAAAATTAGATATAAATTTTTCCCTGGGTTATATGTCCTAGATTATCTACATTAAAAGGACGTTGTGCCACATTTTGTTTTAAGTTCGAAGGCCATTAAATACCACAGTTAACTGCCTTGCGTATTTTCGAACTCTCTACCTTTGGAGGGAGAGTAATGACCCAGTCGAGTCTCCGCTGAAGGGTAGAGTCTCGTCTGGGGAAAATTAGATATAAATTTTTCCCTGGGCTATGTGTCCTAGATTATCTACATTAAAAAGACGTTGTGCCACATTTTGTTTTAAGTTCGAAGGCCATTAAATACCACAGTTAACTGCCTTGCGTATTTTCGAACTCTCTACCTTTGGAGGGAGAGTAATGACTCAGTCGAGGCTTCGGCGAATAGTAGAGTCTCGTCTGGGGAAAATTAAACAGAAAATTTTGCCCGGATTAAATGGCCCACATTAAGTCGGAAGGCAGCTAAATACTAGTTGACGACAGCTAGTACGCAGTTAAAGTCGCATACGATTCAGGCAATAAGCAGCGTAACTGTACCGTTCGGACTTATTTATATTTACTTAATTACTAAGATTTACATTGTATATAATACGTTATACTAATACACTGTTTTGAACCTACTTTCTGTTTTCCATGCCTTACTTTTGACCAAACTGGTCACTAAAACTTTGTGGCGAAGTTTCACCACAACAACGCCACAAAAAAATGGCGACGAAGATTTGCGTTAAGATTTGCAATAACGAATTGGCAACAAAGAGCAACAACACTTTCTATCTTCAATACTTTAGTAGGATCTTTTTTTCTTTCTCTAATTTTCTTTACCACGTTTACTTTATTTCACGAAAATTAAGCTTTCTGCTATTTTACTGTTTAATTTTTTACTAGAATAGTTTTCCTAAATTACTAGAGTTACTTTAATTCTTTAATTTTAGCAAGATTTTCTTACGTGAGTTTACATACATAGAAGTAAACATATATGTATATGTAGGATTAATGAAGAGAAGTTTGCCACTCAACTGAGTAGGTTCATGGTCACTTCGAAGTTTCCTTAACAATAGCGAAATATATATCATAAAGCAGGCACAAAGCCTATCAGTTAAGTGCCATACGTAATACACGTTTTGGGCGATCATGTCTCGAAAGAGACATGACCGAGTGGGAAGAAGATTATCCCGCTGTAGGTTTTCATTGCTTTCTGCGGTAGACTGGTTACAAGGCAATGCTATTGAACCAAATCTGTCTTGTTATTTAACCCATAGGAGACGGATTAATACATTTCCCAGGGGAATTTGTGCGTAAGTGAATGCAAGGAATTCAACTGGAATTCGAACTCGGCTCCCCCGTTTTGTCGTTCCGAGTCGATATCCACTGCACGACAACACACATCCATTTATTATATAATGGTTATAGGCCAAAAGTAGTAAGCCAGAATTTAATATTGCAATGCGAGAAAAGTAGTTGAAAACTCATTAGTGTGGCAACCAAATATTATTTTCGACATTAGATACACCGGAATTTATAGAGATTACGGCGTAATTCTCCTCAGTCAAATAAATCTACGAAATATAGACTGATTGAGAAAAGATCTTTCTTTTTTTTTTTAAATAATTACCAGCTAAATATTATTACCATCACAAATGCTAAAGGGATCAACTTTTTTGATGTGACCTTGGACTTGAATACCGGGTATGACAAACCAAGCACCAACGATTTACATAACCATGATTACATCAGGAAGAATCAAACCACCATCATAAAATTCTAGATAATTTATATAAATCAGTCCAAGTTAGATTATCTACCAACTCCAGAAATAAGGAAACATTTGATAATAATAAAATTAATACAGTGGAAACTGATGTATGTGACAAGCTGCTCTTAACGACCATTTTTCTATGCCCGGATGATTTTCCAACGTTAATTAACCCCTAATGAGCGACCTCTTCCGAAACGCGACCACCGAGCAGCAGGAAAAAAATAATAATCACTGGCCAAGCGACCACTTTAATAAAATTCATTTAAATAAAATAATATATATATATATATATATATATATATTGAGTACGTTAGTCATAAATATAGCTTAATATATATATATATATATATATATATATATATATATATATATATTTTATTTAAATACATAAATATATATATATATTGAGTACGTTACTCATAAATATAGCTTTCGCTCATTCAGTAATGGATTAGAGCACTCTGGCTATTGGGCGGGTATAATGATAATATACACGCTAAAAGGTCTGCCTCCTTCTACCGAACGCCCATATCCCAGAGGTAGAAAGGCCGACTGACGCCAATTTGGTCGGGTTTCAATCCTGGGTTAAAAGCAATCGGAGTCTAACCGTACTGATGAGCTGTGATACAGCGAAACAGATCTGTCTGCGGATGACTATATATATATATATATATATATATATATATATATATATAACATCCATAGACAGGACTGTTTCGGTGCATTACAGCTATTCAGTGCAGCTAGAACCCGACTTATTGACTGATTTTATCACTCAGGCCATTGACGCACGTCAAAAAAAGACAGATTTCATAGCGTATAAGGGTTTTAGGAAATGTAAATACGTCAGCAGTGCGCATATATATATACTTGGAACTTGAATAAATGCTCGCTGTTTTCGAAAACTGCATGTGTCTAGTTTCAGATAGTAACGTATCTATAAGGAAGTACTACCAGCAGGCGTGAAGTTCAGTTTATATCATTTCGCCGGAGTGTAAACAGTTTTGTTTACATAACGTTGAACATGTCGGATTTCATGCCAAATAATTTCTATTAGTGGGGATTTTTACTGCACTATTTCATTCAAAAGAAATCTGCAAATGAAGGACACAGAATCATTGTTGAAACAACATGCAGCAATCGGTTTAGACTCTTAAAAAATATTGATTTTGTGTTGAAGATAAAGAACGCTATGGCGTATAAAAAGCTTGAAGAAGAAAAGGCATAGCACAATGGAGACACATGGCAGACACAAGCTGAACATTAGGAGTTGATAGCAAAAGTTTTGAAACATTTGAAAGCTTTGTGAATGATTCAGAAGCAAGGACATTGGGTGCCGTACGAATTAAAGCACAAACACATCGAATTTCACTTGTTACGTGTGAACTGCTGCTTCAACGACAGAAAAGAAAAAAAAATTTTTGCATCCTATCCTGACCGGCGATGAGAAGTGGATACATTACGATAACACTAAGCATAGAAAATCGTGTGGTAAGACCTGCCATGCATCAACATTGGCGGTAAAGCCGAATATCTATGTTTGAAATTTATGCTCTGCATTTGATGGGATCAAATGAATGTAGTTTATTATGAGCTGTTTAAACTGATCGAAACCCTCTCGGGAAATCGCTATCGACTACAACTGATGCGTTTGAGCTGAGCATTTAAGAAAACAACGGCTGCTATACTAGTAGAAATATGATTTTGCAACATAACAACGCTAGACCACGTGTTGCAAAATGGGTGAAAACTTAAGTGGAACCGCTTAAATGGGAATTACTACCGAAAACGCCGTATTCACCAGACACTTCCCGTCCGATTATCATTTGTTCTAATCGATGGCACATGGCCTGGTTGTGCAGAACATTCTTTCTTATGAAGATACCAAAATATGTATAGACTTGTGGTTAGCATCAAAAGACGTGTTGTTTTTCCGACGTGGAATTCAAATGATGCCAGAAAGGTGAGAAAAAGGTAGTGGTTATCAATGGACAGTATTTTCAGTGACATGTTTCTTACTACTTTTTGTAAATAAAACATTACTTTTTATAAAAAATCAGCGAGAACATATGCAAGGTCCTAATATATATATATATCCTAGCAGTATAGACCGGAAGAGCCAAACAGGAAGCAAAAACTAAAATATAAGGGCTGAAAAAATACAGACATACGGGCAGATAAACAGACACACACACAAACATTTTGCCTTATATATATATATATATATATATATATATATATATATATATATATATTATCGATTTTCTCCACTATTGTAAGAACTGAAACCTTGAAACTTTTGAATATCGTTCCTCATATCTTTGTCGATGAGAGTATCAAATTTGATTAAAATCGGACCACTTCTTCTATAACCCGACTTTTTTATTATCGATTTTCGATATTTATTGGGGGTACCTCGACGTAAAATCTAGCTAAGGACACTCGCAGACGCTTATAGTACAACTGTGTAAATTTTCAAGAAAATCGGTTCAGCCGTTTCGGAGTCTATAGGTAACGGACACACACACACACAGAGACACATACACACACAGAAAAAGTTCCATTCATAAATAAGTTTAGATAGATGTGTGTGTGTATGTGTGTGTGCGTGTGTGTGTGTGTGTGTGTGGAGAGAGAGTGAGAGAGTTAATGCCTTCATTTTTTAATCCGTCATTTTTATTTCTTCAAACGTTTTGATAATGGATAATTCGTATTTAAAATAGATATTATTTTAGGATGTGAGTTGTGGTGCAGTAGATATCAGTTCGCTACTAAAAATCGGAAGGCCGTGTTCGAATTCCAGTTGAATTCGCTGCATTAAATTCCGCTCATATAACCTTTTGAAAGATATTAATCCGTGGCTTCGATCTCTAGCTATAGGTTAAATAGTCTTCGCCAACCTGCATTGCCAAGCCTGGCAAGTATGGCAGTTCTCTTGAAATGACGGACACGAAAGAGTAGAAGTCCTTCAGGTGGGGATCTAAACCAGATATTCTTTTAAAAAGTCCTAATCCGGATAATCTTTTAAAACTGTTTAATTTATCTTCAGAAATGAAACATGCTAAATGAATCAGTATTTGGAAAAAAGTTCCAAGCTTCATCGTTGGTAGTATTTTGTACGGACTGACTTTTATCTGTTTGTTTGTTTAGCGGCATTTCAACTCCTTATGAGTAATTTACTGCCAAAATGTAATTTTCTTGCGAGCTATAGTAATTTTTTTAATGTACTGCATATAAATATATATATATATATATATATATATATATATATATATATATATGTAAACCCGTAATTGCCCTGCTTAAGATATTTAAGAAACGTATAATTAAAACGTAATTGCCTTGTTTAAGATTGCCTTGTAAAATTACATAAAAAGAAAGAAATGTAATCCTTAGTTTAATACGACGAAGCGAAAGAAATTATTATTTGTGGTATTGTTGATTTTGCAGTTATTGTCAATCGCGATATGAGTCGAGTTTAACAGAAGATTTGTTGCAAAAACTTGAAAAATCTAAAAAAAATACTAGCTGAAAATTGAAGAGAATAGAAAGTAAAATATATTTTTGCATTGTTTATTCAAAAGTTGATCAGAAGCTTTGGGGTTTTCGGGTGGTGAAAGTGAAAAATAGTGGTAGTCAAAACAAAAATTTTGATGAGATTAAGAAGGATAAAACTTTAACTATGGAAATAAAAACGAATCTGACTGGAATTAAAATTTCCAAGCTAAAAGCTAGATTTGCTGACGTAATCAGTTGAATCAAGAAAAAGAAGATAAAGAAAAGTTGTGTCAGATGAAATATTGTTACCTCGTTGGGTGAACCAAGGGAGTGAATAATCCCCACCTCGAAATGTGGAGGTGGAAGTATTCTCACTGGTCAAAGATTTGATTTACATAGACAACCCGGGTCTATCCGCACCTCCCAAGAGAATTTGGGACAAGCATAAAAAAATCGAGACCCCGGTGAGCCAAGTTCAGTTAGTAAAGTTCATTTGCAGTCGAGATATAACGACTGAGGGAAAAGTGTTTCCAACTGGGGGCCACGATAAAGAAGACTGGTAGCTCCCCATAGAGCTCCTGGTTTAAGATGTAAAGAAACGTAGAAAAGCCTGCCGTCGACCGACTTAAAAGAGTTAAAGTCGAATAATGCGCCTCCGATAGAAGCCTGGCTGAAGATATATAGAAACAGAAAGAGCCGAGAAAGTGTTAAACTAGTAGCAGTAGGAGTTTTTCGTTGCAGAGCGAAAGGGAGAAGAGGAATTTACTGCTGTCGTCGCTACCCAGCACCCAACTTCGGCCATTTCCGTAAAGCTTCTGGAAAAAGTCCCAAATGACGTTTTTTTTAAAGTAATTTGGAAAATTGAAAGCTCTGATTATTCTAAACGAAACTTTCGCTCCGTCGTGAAAACTTAATTCGACGACTGTATATTCTGCTTCGGTTGCTAATTATTTTTTATATACGTAAAAACTTTTCCGCAACTTATGCAGGCGTATTCGAAATTATTTTTTTTTTTTTTTGTGCCTTATTTTATTTTATCAACACAAGTGTACACGTGTGCTTGGTCTGGTTTGAGGTGGTAAAGAAATGGCTATCAAGTTTTCAGCGTGTCTTTCTTGAGATAAAATTTTACAGCGTCGGCAGGGAAGTTTACCGTTGGAATAGACGTCTTGAAGACTAGTTACTTAACTGGTGCCGTGTTCGACAACATAAAACCTGACGCAGGTTCCGGTCATCATCGTTATTATCTTCGAGGACCAGGGTCAGACAGCCAGCTCACGGGGCGAACGTGTCATATATATATATATATATATATATATATATATATATATATTACTATTAAAATGTATTGCTGGTATTTTTACTACAGAAATATGTTTTTATAATTCATAGAGTTTTTGTCTCTAATTTCAGAGTTTCCTATTTACCCATAGATACGTCATACATGCTACCATCAGAAACATGGTGGACCAGAGAACAAGAGCAATTAAGAGGTGGTTCCACCCACCTCAGAACATCTCGATCGGAAGCCTTGCTGCCAGATGTAGTTCATCGTCATACCTAGGACGGATAAGCAGAACTCAGTAACAAACTGAAACAGATTCATTAAAACTTAAATTTTCCCTATAGTTAAATTTGTTGTTACGAGGAAAAATTGCCAGTTTTCAGGAAATAAATTTCTCAAAGTCTATTATTTAACAACTTCTTCTTTTTCTTCTTCTTCTTCTTCTTCTTCTTCTTCTGCTTATTATTATTATTATTATTATTATTATTATTATTATTATTATTATTATTATTATTATTAGGTAATTAGATTATTATTATTTAATGAATTATTTAGTAAATTATTTAATAAGATTCTCTAGGTCTAGTATCCATTATCGTTTTTTTCAGTATTGATTGGGGCTTCATTCGTAATCTTTTATTTGAAGTTTGACAAAATACGCCACAAAGAATTGATGGAGATGCTTGGCAGCCTTGACATATTTGGGAAAGACTTGAGCGTAATCAAGAATCTTTTCTGGCAGCAAACCGCTTGCATACGGACAGGTAATGAATTCAGCAGATATACAAAGATAGAAAGGGGTATAAGACAAGGATGTGTCTTTTCACCGGATCTGTTCAACTTGTACAGCGAGAACATTTTGAGGACCCTAGAAGTTATGCCTGGATTTGTCATCGGAGGCCACAATTTAAACAACCTAAGGTACGCAGATGATACAGTGCTGATAGAAGACACAGAAAGAAAACTACAAGACCTCCTACAGAAGGTAGCTGAAGAAAGTAACAAGAAAGGGCTAGAAATAAACTGCACGAAAACCGAATGCATGGTCATCAGTAAAAAGGGCAGCCCAAAATGCCAAATACAGGTCGGTGATACTAGGATCAAGCAGGTACAAAGATTTAAAAACCTGGGAAGTGTTATAACAGAAGACAAAAAGTGCGACACACACACATCCGAAGGCGAATTTGGTATGGCGAAGGAAGCATTGCAGAAATTGAGTAAGGTATTAAGAAACAGGACAATTTCGCTAGAAACAAGGAAGAGAGTACTGGATTGCTATGTGCTGTCCGTTCTTCAATAAGGCAGTGAATACTGGACAATATCATTAAAGATGAAGGAAAAACTTGAAGCAACTGAAATGTGGTTCTACAGAAGGATGCTGCGAATATCATGGATCGAGCATGTGACCAATGAAGAGGTTCTAGAAATGATGGAAACAAAAAGAAAATTAATACTGAGCATCAGGAAGAGACAGCTGAAGTTCCTGGGACATGCAATGAGGAAGCAGGGCTTGGAGAACCCGATACTAACAGGCCAGATAGAGGGGAAAAGAGACAGGGGAAAGCAGCGGATAGCATATTTGAAGGACCTAATCAGGTGGGTGACGGAACGAGGGTTGCATGGTGTAACAGGAGAAGGCGCGCTCAGAGCCACCAGGGATAGGGAAACGTGGAAAGCCATGATCGCCTACGTCCTGAAGGAACATGGCACATAGAAGAAGAAGTTTTGAACGGGAATATCATTTGTTATGTCATTACTTTCTTTTCGTGATACATTTGCTGCTGTTCGAAGCCATCAAATGATCTGGTTTACGTGATTTTTGGTTTTCTATCGCAAGTTTACAGTGGATGGTCTTGAAGTTACACAGAATTCACTCACTAAAAGCGGTATTAAACAACTGATCTGTGAAAACAATTGTACGCAGCTGACGGTTTATATATTTTTGAACCGGTTTGGTTCTATGCATGGCGTACTTATGAAATTCTCTATCTAATAAGACTAATAAGACTATTTAAATATATTATTTGATTTTTAAATATTAATGTTTTGGTTTTATAGCAAAGTGCAAAGTAAAAAGGTATGAAACTACTTTTTGCGAATGTTTTATACACGGTGATATTTGAATTGTTTGGTTTTTACTGATTTCACAACCTAAATTTTGATAATGGATTGTAAGTGCCAGCACTGCTTTTATTCTAATTCCAAATAATATAGATATAGGGTCCTGGGTATGACGGTAAACTGCATCCGGCAGCAAGGCCTCCGATTAGAAGATTGTGAGGAGCATACAACCATCTCTTGATTGTTGTTGTTCCCAGGTTTACCCTGACTCGGAATGGTAACACCTGTTAGGGTCCCAGCTATGGGTAAATAGTTAACCCCAAACTGGAGTCAAACCATTATGAAAGTATAGAAATACACTTTTATAGAAATATATACATAAAAATAGACATTTATAGAAAGATATACATTTTTTATTAAAAAATTATAACCATGACACATTTTTGAAGAAAAAAAGTTTTTCTCAGCAAAACATTTTTGAATACAAAACTAAAAGACATCTTCAGTTTTCAAAAAAAAAAACAAGTATAAAAACAAAAACGTTTCATTAAAATCTGACTAAATCAACCTTCTCCCTATAACAGAACATTAACAAAAATACCTTAAGACCTCACGTTTTTGGCATTAAATAACCCACAGAGGTTGATATGCCGTTAAACAAAATATAAAAAAAAATTGGTTTCGAGTGTACTATGGAATGATTAAATGAGCAGTGTCCATTTTTTTTCACATATCTGGTTGGTCATGCGTAGGGCCTTGTCTAGGAAAAGATTAAATAATGAGGCTCTCATTACTTTCTCGTCGTAATCTGGAGGTTTGAAATGTCTCCATATTAGGGTCTTCGCTAAGAGTGTACGATGTTCAGTACCGTGATCTCTCTTCTATTCGATCATGCATTCAGTGGATTCGGAACATGGAATGTGAATTCTAATATGACTTTTTAATTTGCTAAGCCCTCAGTAGATTAAAAATGATTTAGAAATAGGAGAAAGTATTAAAAATATTTTACAAGACTGAAGAGAAAATAATAAAGCAATCACTGAAAAAGATGAAAAAAAACCTAACGAATGAAAGAGAATGCAAATTGGTCTGGAAATGGAATTAATACAAAAAGAATAAAATAAAAGAATGAAAAAGTAATAATGATGAAAACGTAATAAGAGAATGAAAAAAAAATTAAAAGAATGAAAATAGAAAGTGATAAATGAAAAAAGAATGAAAAAAAAAGATAATAAAAATTAAGAGATTTTAAGAGACAAAAAAAGAGAAGATACAGGCGATGAAATGATAAAAAAGCAAAGTGAAAGAAGCTGAAAAGAAAGAAAAAATGATGAAAAAGAGAGAATAATGATTGAAAATACGGTTAAATAATGGAAAGTAAATTCTAATATGAGTTTTAAATTTTCTAATCTCTCAGTAGATTAGAAAATGATTTAGAAATAGGAGGAATCTTTTAAAAATACTTTTAAAAGATTGCAGGGAAAACAGAAAATAATAAAGCAATCACTGAATCAAAAAGATGAAAGAAAACCTAATGAATGAACGAGAATGCAAATTGGTCTGGAAATGGAATACAAAAAGAATAAAATAAAAGAATGAAAAAATAATAATGATCAAAAGGTAATAACAGAATGAAAAAAAATGAAAGAAATTAAAAGAATGAAAATAGAAAATTATGAATGAAAAAAAGAATGAAAAAACGAAGATAATAAAAATGTAAAGATTGTAAGAGTCAAAGACAAAAAGACAAGATACAGGCTATGTGTTGTGGGATCTCTACTTTTTGTATATAATGATGGACTCGACTGAGTATACATATACTCCTGTCATAGAGAGAACAGCAGTTGGGCAGGAGAGAGTGAATGTAGAGATTTGTACCAGTTATCGGAGAGTACCGGAACTGATACGTAAGTTACCGAGAGATACTGAACTTACCCAGAGACTACCGCATCAGTCAGACTAGCTCTGAGCTTCACTCAGCTAGAATAATATACACGGATATACTATTTCCAACGACTTCACTTCAAGACTTGTATATATTTGTTTTTTTAATCATAGTATTTCTGGATTTACTAACCTGAGTTCAAGTTTGTATATTACGTTCAATATAACCTACTTTTCTATCTCCATATTTGTTTTGTTGTTCATTATTTTGTGCGGTTCCTCACCCGGAATCCACAATATTATGAAATAGTAAAAAAAGTAAAGTAAAAGAAGCCGAAAAAGAAAGAGAGATAAAACGATGAACAAAGAGAGAATAATGATTGAAAATAAGGTTAAATAACGAGTAAAGAATGACTGAAAAGGAAGGTGAATAGAAACTCCAAGAGAAAAGAAAGTGTGCAAGAGAATGCAAAAAAATGAAAAAGAAAAGAAAGAAGCTAAATAAAGATAAATGAGAAAAAAAGAAATAAAATAAAAATAATTTGAGATATAACAAAATAGTGCAAAAAATAGAGAGAATACGAAAAAAAAAGAAAGAAAACTGAGAGAGAATAGAAAGAGTTTCAGAAAGGTTGAGAATGCGTAAATTTATAGAAGAATTTATAGGAAAATTTATAGGAGAATTTATAGGAAAACTTATAGGAGAATCTATAGGATAATTTATAAGAAAATTTACAGGAGAATTTATAGGAAAATTTATAGGAAAATCTATAAGAAAATTTACAGGAGAATTTACAGGAAAATTTATAGGAGAATTTATAGGAAAATTTATAGGAGAATCTATAAGAAAATTTACAGGAGAATTTACAAGAAAATTTATAGGAGAATTTATATGAAAATTTATAGGAGAATCTATAAGAAATTTTACAGGAGAATTTATAGGAAAATTTATAGGAGAATTTATAGGAAAACTTATAGGAGAATCTATAGGATAATTTATAAGAAAATTTACAGAAGAATTTATAGGAAAATTTATAGGAGAATCTATCAGAAAATTTACAGGAGAATTTACAGGAAAATTTATTGGAGAATTTATAGGAAAATTTATAGGAGAATCTATAAGAAAATTTACAGGAGAATTTACAGGAAAATTTATAGGAGAATTTATATGAAAATTTATAGGAGAATCTATAAGAAATTTTACAGGAGAATTTATAGGAAAATTTATAGGAGCGCAAGAACGATAACGAAACAGAAGAGAAAAGAAAAGTCAAAAGTAAGAATACATTTGAGAAAATGAAAGAAAAATAAGGGAAATGAAAGGAAGAAGTAAGGGGGACGTTGAGAACGTAAGAAAAAAAACAAAAACAACATATTTTTACAATCCAAAATATGTTTCGGTTTTAAATAACCAATAAAAAATTAATAATCTAAATCAAATAATCCATCGAATCATATTCCTGTTGCTAGAAAATCTTCTACGATCATTCAACATTCTTTTTCTGTTTCTAACAAAATGTTCCTCTTTCTTAATTATTTTTTTAAAAAGTCATTCCACCCCAAGAAAAGTCAAGAAAATCACTATGACGCAAGGGTTTACTGGGTGTTAGAGAATATTCGTAAAACCTTTTTTAAGAAAAAAGAACAATAAAAGAACAGGAATTAAAAAAAAAGATAACGATTGACAATGCATTTAAATTTTTAATGATCAAAGGTGACTGGAAAGGAAGAAACAGAAGAGAATTTCATAAGCGAGAAGTGCGATAGAAGAAACTGTTAGCAGAGAACTTACGGTTACATCAAGTAAAATGATCAGAGTCTGCCACCAATCTTGTACTGCATTTAAATTCATAAAGTCTAGGTCCCATAGATGAAAGTTCACTGGAACAATTAGCATAGAAAAGGGGAAAAAAAGCAACGCTAAAATGATGAAAAGTGAAGAGATGCCGTTATTCCTGATAACATTCGAGATGCTTTTTTAGACTTTATCAAAAATCACCAGATCACATATGGCAGTAATATGAAAGACTAGCAGTATAGCCCGGCATTGTTCGGGTGTAATGAAAGCTTTAAAACTAATCCATCGTTCTGGAGCTCAGATTCAGCCTAAAGAATATTTGAAATAAAAAAATTTAATTGCGACAATTTACAAATCGCATCTAGTATATATATATATATATATATATATATATATATATACTATCAGTATAGCCGGGCGTTGCTCGGGTGTAATGAAAGCTTTAAAACTAATCCATGGTCCTGAAGCTCAGACTCTTTGAACGTCGGCACGAAAGACAACAGTTAAAAACAACAGTTGGTTCAGTTAAAGCGAAACCGTAGACCGAAAGAAAATGAATGGATGTAAGTCAAATTTTGATTTCCTGGTATCGATATCAAATAAGTTTTTTTCACCCTAAACTGAATTTTGAAGGCTAAATAAGTCCTCTGAGTAAATGGTATCATGGCAGAGACTAAGAACTCCAATTATACCTGCTTAGAGCCAAACCCGAAGCAAAAGCTAAAATAAACAGGCTGAAGAAAATACAAACATACAGGCAGATAAACAGACACATAGACAAACATCTTACCTTTTATATATATATATATATATATTATCGATTTTCTGCACTATTGTAAGAACTGCAACTTTGAAACTTCTGAATATGGTTTCTTTTGTCTTTGTCTATGAGTGTATCAACTTTGATTAAAATCGGACCACTACTTCTATGAGCCGATATTTTCGATTATCGATTTTTGATATTTATCGGTGGTACATCGACACAAAACCTACCTAAGAACACTCGCAGACGCTTATAGTACAACTGTGTAAATTTTCAAGAAAATCGGTTCAGCCGTTTCGGAGTCTATAGGTAACGGACACACACAGACAAAGTTCCATTTATAAATAAGTTTAGATAGATTCGGATGAAAAATAGATTCCGGCGAAAAAATACCTAGCACGACACAGTGAACCAGATTTCCTAGAAGAAGTCCTAGCAATTGATTCAATAAAGTGTTTCCATATGATGTCGGCAAAAATTTTTTATCTTTCTTCAGCTTTAAGAATGTATCAGTTCGATGCGCTTTCGGAGACCGGTGTCAATTTTTGTGTGAAAGCACTTCCCAGATGTGCGTTGTGGGGTAGCGAATATCGGCTCGGAACGGGAAATCAGGAAGCCGAGTTCGAATTCCAGTTGAATTCCACTTACGCACAAACACCCTTGGGAAAGATATTAATCCGTCTCTTCCCTCTAGCTATGGGTTAATTAATAGGACAGAATGCTTTCTATAGCCTTGGCTGGCAACCAGTTTACCGCGGAAATCAATGGCAACTTACTGCGGGATAATATTCTTCCCAGTCAGTCATGTCTCTTTCGAGACATGATCACCCAAAATCGTGTGTCACGTATGGCACTTAACTGACTGAATAAAGATAATAGTTGGAAAGCTTCTACTGGGCATAAAGTGGGGGGATTGGTTTTTCTATTGTTATGAAGTAATAAAGTGATCTCCCACTAATTACTAATTATCAATACAATCCATCTCTTTCCTCTTCAGCTATACTTTAAATAGCAGGATAGAAAATGTTCTGCCCAGTCAGTCATGTCTCGAAAGAGACATGATCACCCAATGCGTGTATCACGTATGGCACTTAACTGACTTCCCAGATATTAAAAAATCTGCACTTATACAATTAGAATTATTTTGATTGCAGAATGGAAAATAATACGTCCCTCAAAAAGAACAAGGGAACCTTTTGTTGTGGTCCAGTGGATATCGGCTCGGAACGAGAAATCGGGGAGCCGAGTTCGAATTCCAGTTGAATTCATTGCATTCACTTAAGCGCAAATACCCTTGGGAAAGGTATTAATCCGTCTCTTCCCTCCAGTTATGGGTTAAATAACATGACAGATTGGGTTCTATAGACTTGGCCGGCAACCAGTCTACCGCAGAAAGCAATGGCAACCTACTGCGGGATAATCTTCGACCCAGTCAGTCATGTATCTTTTGAGACATGATCGCCCAAACGTATTTCACGTATGGCACTTAACTGACTGACTGACTAGACCGGAAAATAAAAACTTGGCAGCTTCTGCCCATATATGTCAGCATTATCCTTGTTCACTTTAACACAGTCAAGAAGAACAATATCTCAGATTCTTTACGGGTGATGGCCAATATCATGAAAACGGCATGAATTTCATTTCTTATGGCAACTTAAAATATCCTTTGTTAATGTTCTCAATACGTCTAAAGATACGCGAAATCATTATGGCGATTTTCTAAGCTTAGCTTAGATTTGACACAAGGTCGAAAGTAACGGATACCCAGTGAGGATCGAACTCACTACTCAAATGTAATGATTCTAGCGAGACAAGCTTTCGAACCATTACACAATCTCGAGGTGCCCAGAACGAGAACATTATGAAGCGCATGCCGTGTAACATTACATGAGGTTACAACCTATTTATGACCAGCGAAGGAAGTGTAATGAGTAAAATTGTTAATAGGGAAAACTATATTCCAAAAACCTAACCGAAATATTGAGAAACATGAAAATTTCCTCAGACACTCGGTTTAGAGTTCTTAGCTGCTATTGCAATGAATGCGGAAAAACTACTCCCCACACAAAGACAGGGTTCAACAGAAGGATGTTGAGAATATCACTGACAAACATGAAACTTTTAAAGAAAATGGAAACAAAACGAACACTTGTACTCAAAATAAGAAAGTGAAAACATAAATTACTTGGATACATAGTAATGAAAGCAGGTTTGGAGAATTTGACACACACAAGACATCAAATGCAATAGAGACAGCAGACAGAAAGCCACCTACCTGACAAGCGTGTGCGAATAGATGGCAGAAATGGGAATAAGAAAGATTGTAATAAAAGGTTCGGTTCGAAATTCTCTAGCACCTGACGAAAGCTGGAACGTAAAACGATCGAAATGTCGTACAAATGGCAACAAACATGAGGACAATAGTCCGAATAATGTAAATATTGCAAATACTACCTCATCTCAGAAATATAGAAAAATACATAAGATGTCTAAAAGACAAACGTTACTCAGAGCTACAAAGGATGTTGTGGAGAGACTGACCTGGAGCGAATCGGCAAATACAAGAAGTAGAAAGGGAGGTTCTCAAATACCTAGCTCATGTTTCATCTGACCGAAACAAGCAAATATTTTTTCTTGTTACATGTTGTCTTCGTCTTTTTGGGTTTCTGATAAAATGACACAAATTCGAGATCAAAATAAACGAAACCAGTGACATGACGAGTGCTGAATGTTTGCTGTTTGCGCGTCTTTTTTAGTTTCAGCTTTCTTCAGTCTTCCGTAGCCTTGCTCTCCTTTGAGTCCTCAATCATTGAAACGTTATATCTTTCATCTAAGCTGAACCCGTCACTCTCGCCTTTTGCAACGTTGTTCGACATCATTTTTTCTTCGAATGTTTGCACTTAATTTTTACTTAACATCTGTTTTAATTTCGTTTTTAATTTCTTGCTTGTTGTTTTTTTTTTCAGTTTCTCAACATACTTCTTGAATTTTGCTTTACTTTCTCGACACTCTTCCTGAATTGTTTTCACTTTCAAACATTTTTCCTGAATTTTTCTTCACTTTCCCAACATTCTTCTTAAATTTTCCTTCACTTTCTTAACATTCTTTCTGAATTTTGCTTTACTTTCTCAACATATTTCCGAAATTTTCCTTCACTTTTTCAAAATTCTTCTTAAATTTTCCTTCACTTTTTTAACATTTTTCCTAAATTTTTCTTCAATTTCTAATATTTTTTCTGAATTTTCTTTCACTTTCTCGACATTCTTCCTGAATTTTATTTCATTTTCTCAACATTCTTCATGAATTTTCTTTCACTTTCTCAACATTCTTCCTGAATTTTCTTTCATTTTCTCAACATTCTTCTTGAATTTTCCTTCACTTTCTCAAAATTCTTCCTTAATTTTCTTTCATTTTCTCAACATTCTTCATGAATTTTCCTTCACTTTCTCGACATTCTTCCTGAATTTTCTTTCATTTTCTCAACATACTTCTTGAATTTTCCTACACTTTCTCAAAATTCTTCCTGAAATTTCTTTCATTTTCTCAACATTCTTCTTGAATTTTCCTTCACTTTCTCAACATTATTCCTGAATTTTCTTTCATTTTCTCAACATTCTTCTTGAATTTTCCTTCACTTTCTCAACATTCTTCCTGAATTTTCCTTCATTTTCTCAACATTCTTCTTGAACTTTCCTCCACTTTCTCAAAATACTTTCCTGAAATGTCCTTCAATTTCTCAATATTCTTCCTGAATTTTACTTCACTTTCTCAAAATTCTTCATGAATTTTCCTTCACTTTCTAATATTTTTCCTGAATTTTCCTTCACTTTTCCAACATTCTTAAATTTTTCTTTCACTTTCTCAACATTCTTCCTGAATTTTTCATCAAGTTTCTCAACGTTACTGCTCATCTCCTTTCTTCAATATCTTTTCTAGCTTATCACGTTCCCGTACTATAACCGAATATGATCAACATCGAGGCTGTCTTGTACCTGGTTGATAATGTTGATAAACTGTAAAAAAAAAAAAAAATCCAACTATTAACATTCTTGCTTTTTCTTCAATTTCTCAAAATTCTCTTGCTTTTTCATTTACTTCTATGTTCAGTGTTCCTTCAGAACATTGACGATCATAGCCTTCCAGATCTCCTTAGCCCTTAGTGCTTTTCGCATTTAGCACTCAAAGAAATGCTTGCTTTTCCTTCAATTTCTCAATGTTCTTTTTGCTTTTTCATTCAATCACTGAACATTATTTTTTTACTTTCCTTTGCTCAAATTTGTTCGTGTGTTTTCCTTGAGTTTCTTTTCATTCTTCTTCCTTTCGTAAGTAACATTTTTTTTAGAATCTCAATAAACATCTGGCTTTCTCCTTCAACTTCTCAATGTTGTTCGTATTTTTTCTTCCGCTTTAATCACGTTCTTCACGTCTTTTTCCTTCAGTTTTTCGAGATTCATTTTGTTTACCCTTCAGTTTCACGATGTAATTTTTTTTATTTAATTATCTCAATATTACTCTGGCTTTTTCCTTCACTATCTCTAAGTTCTTCTTCCATTTTCCATTAATTTCGTTAACCTTCTTGCTTTTCTTTTCGTTTTTTTGAACGTTTTCTAGATATTTTCTTGTGTGTATAAACTTGCGTCTGTCTTCTTTCTTAAATTTTGCAACGTTCGTCTTGTTCTTTCCTCAGTTTGTGAAATTTCTTTCCCCACAAACACAAGATTGCCAGCATATTAATCATGAATTTTTCAGGTGAGCTTCAAATCTTAAGAATTCGGATAAGTTCTATTCTTTCGTACCATTTGTTTAGAAAATTTTAGGTGCTTACGTATTATCGGGAGGACCTTTAAAAAAACGACTCAAAAATTAAAGTAAATTATTTATTGAAACGGTTAAAACAATAAAATAACATTACATTTGTAATTCCGGAGGCCAGAACGTCGCAATTGCTTCCAAAAGTGACTCAAAGACATCAGTACAGGCAACATGCTTCCGCCACATGAATTCGGCCAAATACGACTCCAAATGGTGACGTGCAGTGCCACAGTGCTTCTTGTTTCGCCACTTTGTCGATCCCCATAGGCGTTCCACTGTCTGCGTATGAGCCCCGGTGTTCGAATCCACAAAGTTGTACTTGTGGTTGACGTTGAGGTGATGAAAGCCTGATTTTTCCAGTTCCTTGGTGTTATAAGCGGGGAAAAAAAAGAAAAAGTAAAAATCAAAGGTCCTCCCGATAATACGTAAGGACCAAATTTTAAATAAAACAGGACACGCCAATGATGACTCCACAAAGACTAATAACCGCATTTTCTCCCATATTCCAATTGTATGGAAGGAATTTTAGTCAGACACCTTTTGCGCTACTTTTCGGAACAAGCTCCTGTGTGAGTTGAACACAATAATCTTATATATATATATATATATTCCTGAGATGAGTAATTATAAATATATTGGTATTGTTTCGAACTATTGTTCTCTTCTTAGAGACGTTTCGATCAAGTACCCTCTGATAATCATAAGGTGTCAATTGATTGGCTGATATGGATCCAGTCAGTTAAGTGCCATACGTGATACACGCTTGGGCGATCATGTCCCGAAAGAGACATGCCTGACTGGGAAGAAGATTATCCCGCAGTAGGTTGTCATTAACTTCTGCAGTAGACTTGTTGCCAAGCAAGGCTAAAGAACCTAATCTGTCCTGCTATTTAACCCATAACTGGAGGAAAGAGACGGATTAATACTTTTACCAAGTGTATTTGCGCGTAAGTGAATGCAAGAAATTGAACTGGAATTTGAACTAGATTTCCCGATTTCTCGTTCTGATAAGGATTATCTGTTAATAATTGTGATATATCCTGAGAAATTAATTTATGTACTTTCCATATGTCTCCAAAGATACACCACTGATGGATTGGGATGGTAGCGTAGTGAATATAGTAGTTGGTTGTATATGTGAAAGTATCATCTAATGGTCAATCTTTGGATCTGGTAGTGACGCACAAATCGAACAATACCAAGTGCTGTATGCTTAAATTTTGAAGGTGGCTTAATGAATTACGGTTCGAAATCGAGAATCAGTGTACAGATTTCCCTTTCGTTATATACGCAAATACTCATTGGAAATGTATAAACCTACCTCTTCTCCCCCAACTATGCATAAACTATACAGCTTTTTATCGTCGGGTTGCTGAGACCGAATCCGTGACAATAGAAATTACGTACGCCTGACCACGAAAATTGCATTCTGCAGGCTCTCGGGCCCGATCCAGGTATCAACACATACCAGTGTCATTTCTGTATCAGATTGTTTTTCCTTTCCAAAAGCAGATGATTCATCCCACTTTTTCCTGCTGTTTAACGTCGCGTTGCTGAGATGGGATCCGTGACCCCACAAACTATGGATCGAGGAAGATCGAGATCCGCGACCCCACAAACTATGGATCGAGGAAGATCGAGTTCCGCTTATACGCCTGACCACGAAAAACACATTCTACAGGCTGTCGAAGTCGATCAACTGCAAGCTATCGGAGATAAGCAAACGGGATAAAAGACCTGAAACTGTCAAGTTTCGATCTGTTGACTGACTTATCCTGGGTTTACGGCCGGTCGAACCGTTTCACCGGAGTGAGTCCGCTGCGCATATCTATTTGTCACCTCAGGTGAAATTTGAGCCCCCAGTGGGAACCAAAGGGAACAAACTGTACCCCGAAAAATGCATCTGTTGCTTCACCGAAGGTCTATCACACTCCTACAGATTAAAGACATTTTTTGCACTGGACGTCGGAACAAACGGATTGTTGCCAAATATATCGGTTACTACTGTTATAAAAGTTCATTTAAATGATATTTAGTGCATTTAAATTATGAATAACAGAAAGTAATCAATAAATAATATAGAAATAATACACATGGTGTCCATAAATTATCTGTATAACTTCCACAGTTTATTGTATCTACAAGTGTGGGCTGAAATGAATGAACGAGTGTAGAGTTATGAAAATTCGCATGCATCATTTTCAACATTCCTTATTCATAACTACATTGGTCCTTTCTAGGTAAAGTAATATCTGACTTTTAAAAAACAATTTCAAATGGCGAATTCAGTGGCGACTTATCTTGAAAATGAAAAAAACAATTGACCGTAGTTACAGTATTTACATTATTCGGGCTATTTTCCTCATCTTTGTTGCCATTTGTACGACGTTTCGACTGTTGTACGCCCCGGCTTTCCTCAGGTGTTTTATTACAATCACTGTAAACTATCGCCCGGTTCACACTCCACCCACATCTTTCGAACAGGTGAAGAGACTCATCCCTTGTTTCCTGTTTAGGATGCGGTTTCCGGTTTTCTCTTTTCTAATCTTTTCACTCTTTTATTTTATTTTTTTTGTCCAATTGGAGTAGATAGACTAAACTATCGCCCGGTTCACACTCCACCCACATCTTTTGAACAGGTGAAGAGGCTCATCCCTTGTTTCCTGTTTAGGATGCGGTTTCCGGTTTTCTCTTTTCTAATCTTTTCACTCTTTTATTTTTATTTTTTTGTCCAATTGGAGTAGATAGACTAAACTATCGCCCAGTTCACACTCCACCCACATCTTTTGAACAGGTGAAGAGACTCATCCTTTGTTTCCTGTTTAGAATGTGGTTTCCGGCTTTCTCTTTTCCATTCTTTTTACCCTTACGTAGCCCCCTGCGCATCAGTGGCGTTATCGCCTTGCTTGGGGTGATATGATTAAAAAAAAAAACAAAAAAAACTGGGGTATATCATCCTCATTCTGTGCATAAAGCCTTGATTGGTAGTAAGGAGTTATCTCCTTCTAACCTTGCAAGTTACTTGTTCACCACTGCTGTAGTACTGTAGTGGCCCAGTTCGAAATTCCTAGCACCTGAAGAAGGCCGGGTTCGGTTCGAAATTCCTAGCACCTGAAGAAAGCCGGAGCGTACATCTGCCGAAACATCGTACAAATGGCAACAAAGACGAGGACAATAGCCCGAATAATGTAAATACTACCTCATCTCAGATATATAGACAAATATTTTCATCGTAGTTTTATAACGTATTTGCAGAAAAAAGGATTTGGCGCCAAGGACATGCACCAAACCTACATAGTCAGTCTATGAATTTTTCAGCCCACCCACATACTTGTACAGAAACAATAAAGTTATTAATAAGAAAAGTTGAAATTAATGCATGCGAGATATCACAGCCCTTGCATAGGGCCCCAAAAACTTTTCGTTCCACCACATAACTGGAAAGAAACCATAAAGTTATAAATTAGCATAGTCGAAATTAATACATGCAAGTTTTCACAGTTCTAGCATCAATCTTTTATGATCAGCGCATGAAACCTTAAGCCTAGGAACTTCTCCACGCACTGCTGAACCCCTAATGAAACAATGTAGTTATTAATAAAATGCGTTGTAATCTGTGCATGCAAGATTTCATAGCTCTGAGATTTATTTTGAGTTTTGTTTTGACGGCATATCAACCTCCGTGGGTTATTTAATGCCAAAAAGGTAGTTGTGGCGCTAGAGTGAACTTAGGAAGTATGCACTGAGGATCGAACACTCTACTTAGGCGTAACTGAACTCATCGAAGTGCCTAAGGAAGACAGGCATCTGATTCAGTTGGTTTTTCCTTCCCTAGTATGAGCCTTGGACTCTTCAATTTGAACCGGAGACAATCCACATAGTAGTGTTTGAGTATGAGTTTTGTTTTGACGGCATATCAACCTCTCTGGGTTATTTAATGCCAAAATGGTAGCGTTTTAAGGTATTTTTTAATGTTCCGTTATCGTGAGAAAGTTGGTTTAGTCAGATTTTGATGAAAATTTTTAAATTTTTTTATTTTAGAAAACTGAAGATGTCTTCTAGTTTTGTATTCAAAAATGTATTTCTAGTAATTTTTTTTTTCTTTCAAAAAACGTATTATGGCAATAATTTCTTTTCCTTAAAAAATGTATATATATTTTTTTATAAAAGAATTCATATGTATATATTTCTATAAAAGTTTATTTTTTAGACTTTGCTAGTGTTTTGACCCCAGTTTGGGGGTTAACTATTTGCTTATCGCTGGGTCTCTAACAGGTGCTACCACTCCAGGTCAGATTGGACCTGGGAATAACAGCAATTAAGAGGTGGTTCTATGCTCCTCACAACTTCCCAATCAGAGGCCTTGCTGACAGATGCAAGGACCAGTTTTACAGCTCTAGCATCAAAGATTCATAGGCAGACTATGAACTTTTCAGCCCATCCTCGCATCTGAAAAGACACCATGAAAGGAATGATATTGTGTAACACTTCAGTAAACGTTGCTTTGTTTCTAACATAATTTTACTGTTTCTTTATACTGTACTTGGCTTTTGCGAGGCATCTTTCGCTAAATAAATGCGCTTTTGAATTTCATTACCGCAACATTAATCTAACCCATAAAAGGAACAAGCCTATATTAGATATTAATGCAAATGATACGCAGAGGATGTGTTAATAGCATAAACAGTAAGGAGACAGAAGGAACAGCTACAGAAGATGGTAAAGTGAGAAGAAAGAACTAACCACTAATTCTAAGAAGACAAAATGTATCGTTATCAGCAAGTGGTCAATTCAAAGAATTCATACCAAAATCCGGCAAATAAGAATAGTTAAATATTCAGGAAATGCGACACCCAAATCTAAAATGCCCGTTGAAATAGCAAAAGACGCCTTCAAAGTCTTCAGTAAAGTATTAAGAGAGAGAGAGAGAGAGAGAGAGAGAGAGAGAGAGAGAGAGAGAGAGAGAGATTTTGCTAGAAACAAAAAGAGATCGTGTGGTAAAATGTTATGTAAATCTGTCCTCCTGTATGGCAGTGAATGCTCGAGACAAGAGGCGATTTCGGCCAAAAGAAATATTGTTCTACAGAAGGATAATGAGAATGCCATGAACTAAGCATATGAGTAAAGGGAATGTTTTAAGAAAAATCGAAAAAAAAAAATGACGTTCCAACTCAGTGTCAGAGAGAGACAAAATTTTTTGACACAGAATAAAAAAATAAGACAGAGAGAATTTGACACACACATCACATTTTTTCAGCCTAATATTCAACTGGAATTCGAACTCGGCTGTCCGACTTTTCGGCTCGGAACGAGAAATCGGTGAGCCAAGTTCGAATTCCGGTTGAATTTGTTGCATACACTTACGCGAAAATACCCTTGGGAAAGGTATTAATCCGTCTCTCTCCCTCCAGTTATGGGTTAAATAGCAGAACAGATTGGATTCTTTAGCCTTGGTTGGCACTACCACAGAAGCTAATGGCAACCTACTGCCGGAAAATCTTTTACTCGGTCAGTCTCTTTCGAGACATGATCGCCGAAGCGTGTATCACGTATGGCTCTTAAATGACTAACTGAAAGTTCTTCCACCTAATGAATATTTTAGCAATGAAAAGAAATGAAAATTTTCAGAAAGTAAAACTCGAAATGATAGAGGTATTTTTTTTTCTTCGGTTTGTTTTGTAGGGTGTGTGTTTGCATTTTTATGTTGGAGAAGGTTTACTTATTCCCGCCTGTGGAACTCACTCCCGTATTCTTGCTTTCCTGACGGCTACGACCTCCAGAAATTTAAAAGCAAAGTTAATACTCACCTACTAAACACTGGACTCTAGCTCTCTCCCCTCCCCTGTATAACCTTCCCTTTCTCTCCGCCCATGTATCTGTCATTTTACCTGCTTTCTCAGCTTTCTATTGTTCCTTTCTAACTAGCTTGTACTCCTCACTTTTTTCTAATTAATCGCTTTACATTTATGTAACCCCCTGCACATCAGTGGCGTTTCTGCCTTGCTCGGGGTGAAATGATTAAAAAAAAAAAAAAAAAAAAAAAAAGCAATTAGGACGTAATGTTTCGTTTACCCGATCAGTTCGCTGGTAATAAACTTCTATAGTGTTCTAGTATGTTCGACGAGCTCGTAATTTAGGACACTTTTTTGTGTCCTGCCAGAAACAAAGAAAAGACTTCGCTGGACAGGGACTTAGTTTTTGGTGTTGATGCTGTTTTCTTATTCTGTTGTTACCTTTTATCGCTTTCTCGTGGCTTGCAAAACCCATTTTTCAGCATCTGTAACAGAGCGATGCAAAACATGATTAGCATACCTCGTTAAAAGTCTACTGCAGATTGTGGAACTTTAATGATGATAGTAAACCAAAATGCCCCTCTTTAGTTTTCCTTAATTAAAAACTGAAATAATGGAACGAAGAAGCAAGGCATCCCACTGCCACTATTGCGCTTAGGGCTACATAGGGGAAGGTAAATAGAAAGAGTGGTTAGATATAGGAAATGTCAGAAGGGGGGTGATAGGTAGTTGGGAGGATGGGAAGAGTGTTTGAAAGAATGGAAGCGAGTTATTGTGTTAGGAGGTGTCTATTGACCTTACATTTAAACTCCTGGAGATTGTAGCCGTCGGGGAAGCAGTTATGTGGAAGGGAATTCCACAGTCGGGAAGTACGAGAAAAAAAGCTGTTGGAGTAGAAGTTGCGGTTGCATTTTATCGGTTTCACTGTAAAAGGGTGGGATCTAGTTGCTAATCTAGTATCTCGTGCAATTTCGAACCTAGGGGGCACTAGTAATCTAAGTTCATCGGAGCAGAAGCCATGAAAGTATTTATAGAAGAGACACAGGGAAGCCACGTCGCGCCGGTGAGAGAGAGAGAGAGAGAGAGAGAGAGAGAGAGAGAGAGAGAGAGACTGCAGGCGGTCTGTCAAGTCAGTATCGACCACATTACAGACCCTCCGCTGTACCTTGTCTAGAAGCCCAAGGAGAATAGCAGATGCACCCGACCAGATATGGCAACAGTATTCAATGCACGGGCGGATGGTAGATTTATAAATGTGCATGATAGATTCAGACGGAATAAACCTCCGGGCCCTGCACAGAGAATCGACTTTCTTAGCAGCGGATTTAGCAATGCATTCGATATAGTCATTCCATTTGAGGTCCGCTGAAAGTGTGAAACCAAGGAGGCGTAGTGTTTTACTCTCTGGGAGGCAAGCCTGGTGCATGCTAATGGGAGGTAGGTGCGGTTGTCTATGATGGTTAATTGATAGTAGCTTCGTTTTAGAAGCATTCAAATGTACGAGTCATTTCTTACCCCGGTCCACCACGGATTGGAGCTGAACGTAAATTTCTACCATTTTTCTCGTAGATGATTGATTCATAATTACTAGGAGAGAAATAATTATGAATTAATCATCTAGATGAAATTACTCTCCGAACACCGGAATATTATTTGCTTTACTTTCTAATTCTTACAGAAATGATAGTTACACCCCTGCCTCTATCTCTCAACCATATAATATCAAACTGATTTGGAAATTAAATAGACAATTGCTCGTAAAGATTTTGCAGATTTTAACAGGGTAAAAGATTTTTTTAAATTTTTAAACTAAATAAGAAAAAAGAAAAGAAACAAATCCGTATTTTAATGATCTCAGAGAAAAATTCATTTATGAGGCCGAAACTGAATAACAATTATGTAACGTAAGTTACCATGGAGCGCAACGAAGTAATGGCAATGATGTTTCACTTCCTATGCCATGAGTGACGACATATTCATTATTTAATAAAGGATTTTTTGCAATCAACAAGTATCCTTTCTTTAGCATACATATATATGCACACATACACACACACACACACACAAATATATATATATATATATATATATATATATATATATATATCGTGGAATATTTGGTATTTAAGCCAGGTAAATTCCGATAGAGACAAACGCAAAAGAACTCAAGGCTAAATTTATTTAATTTAACAGAGTAATATTTTAATATTTTAACAGAGTCATATTCTAATAGTCTAATTTAGCAGAGCAATATTTTAATATTTTATTTATCATTTTCTTATATATTTTTATAATTTATATTTTTTTAATTATTATAACTGAAGACACTCGGACAGACAAAAGCTTCTCTGCCATTCTGAAGATGAGATTTTGATCTCGAAATATTAATGTTTAATAAAAAGGTAATACCCAAAAACTTCTTTACCTTCCTTTATTTTACTCAACGCATTGTGACAGCCTTCAAGGCATAACCCAAATAACTATTTTACAGAATGCTTCCAGCAAATTACAAAACTTTAATATATATATATATATATATATATATATATATATATATATATATACGGCGTGATTGAAACATAACTCCATATTTTAAAATATATATAATTAATTAATTAGCAATATTTTTTGCACGAATTGGATATGAGAAGAAATCATATAGGATAGAGCTTCATTTCATATTTAATATGGGCACCAGATTTTGCTATCAGCTTCTCGAATTCCCCCATTAATTTCTCCAGGTACATGTGCGTTGTGGTATAGTGGATATCGGAACGAGAAACCGGGGAGCCGAGTTCGAATTCCAGTTGAATCCATTGTATTTACTTACGCACAAATACCCTTAGGAAAGGTATTAATCCGTCTCTTGCTTCCAGTTATGGGTTAAATAGCAGGACAGATAGGGTTCTATAGCCTTGGCCGGCAACCAGTCTACCGCAGAAAGCAATGGCAACCTACTGCGGGATAATCTTCTGCCCAGTGAGTCATGTCTCTTTCGAGACATGATCGCCCAAGCGTGTATCACGTATGGCACTTGACTGACTGACTGACATTTGTGGTGTGAAAGACATATCTTCTGGTATTCGCCTTTTAAGTTCTTCCAATGTCTTATTTTCGTATAGAACACTTAACTGACTGACACTTGCTTCCTTAAACAATTTGGATGTGCGTTGTGGTGCAGTGGATAGCGACTTGGAACGACAAATCGGAGAGCCAAGTTCGAATTCTAGCTCAATACCCTGCATTCAATTACGCACAAATACCTTTGGGAAAAATATTAATCCGTCTCTTCCTTCCAATTATGGGTCAAATAACAAGACAAATTGGGTTATATAGAATTGGCTGGCAACCAGTCTACCATAGAAAGTAATGGCAACTTGCTGCGAGATAATTCTGCCCAGTCACTCATGTCTCTTTCGAGACATGATTTCCCAAGCGTGTATCCAGTATGGCACTTAACTGGCTGACACTTGCTCCGTTAAAAAATCACAAACAAAAAGTCATGGCATATATAAAATAGGGAGTTCATCACACACACACACACACACACACACACACACACACACGTGCGCTATATATATATATTCTAAACATATACTGTTAAATATAAGAGAATGAATGTCTCTTATGTTTAATCATGAGCCGTTCTAGATAGTAGAAGTAATGTATCAATTTACATGCCCGTTCAGAGATTGTATCTCTGGTACTAATAATAAACCCACTACATATATTGGTTTTACTACAACCACGCTCTTCTGTAGACTTATCTGTCACCTTTCTGATCAGAGTACAATTAAACAACATTTCTCAGGAAAACATAACCATGTAGGTAATATCAGACAGATTTTAGTCAACAATACCGTAATCCTTACTCATACACACAGTAAAAAGAACCTTCAGATATTGGAGGCCATGTACATTAAATCCAAATAACCCACACTTAGTAAAATCACGTTTAAATCTGGTCATAATACATTACATTGCATTTGAATACATGGTTCTGTTGTCATTTCGCGCTATCATGCAGTGTGACGTCATAGAACCGCATTGCAAATTTACGAACTGCGTTTGTTATTTTTGGTAACTGTTGCCATTTCTTATCAGAGTTTTATGTCAACACAAAATAAAATCGTCGCTGATGGTGGATGTTATTGTGTTACCGTCCATATAACCTATCAAAACATGGCTCATGTGAGCCGAAAGCTCAGAATCAACTTAATAAAAAAATTATTCAAATGTTGGAGAATTTTAGTCTTTATTTTCAACTGAAATTATAGCTAAAATATGATGTTTAGAACGGCTCATGATTAAACATAATAGACATTCATTGTCTCTTATATTTAATAGTATATGTTTAGAAAATTATTTGCTGCCTCGGTACACTATATATATATAGAGAGAGAGAGTGTGTATCAAAAATATTTTTTAAAATTTTGAAAACGAGTTCCTTAGAACAAAACAAGCATAAAAGTTTACATAAATATGTCAGCAAAGCTTTCTTTTAATTATTAATTTTAAAGAAAACTTATGGTAGATGACGCTGTGTTTTGCTAGCTACACCAGGTAACATTTTCAATCGTGTACATTTGTGGTTAGTCTTCTTTCGCTTTTAACGTGTGTAGTGACGAGTTAACATATAAGTGTTCCGCTTAGTAATGGCAGGATATTCATATCGTGAGCAGTCAGATATCATTTTTAAATACGGCCGCGCGAATGGTCATAGACTCAAGGTTGCACGGCTGTATCAGATTACGTTTCTAGACCGAAGACAATCAGCATTTAACTTTGCAGCTTTTTACCGTCGCGTTGCTGAAACAGCTTTCGTTGCTGAAACAAATTACGTACGCCTGACCACGAAGAACACATTGTACGGGCTGTCGGTCACGATCCAGCTACCAGCACACATCTTGTATCACCTGTATGTCAAACATCGGACGAAGTGTATTTCAGATCAGTTCCTGTTTCCGTATCATTTGCCGGGTCTTTCGCTCTGTGATCACTCACCACGGGAGAATATTTGCCGTTGATTTATTGGGTTCTTTTCCTCTTAAGTCTTGTTCGCGAATAAGACAACATCTGGAGGAGATGGAATAACAAATTTAAATAACCAACATTTATGGGCGAATCGGAATCCCCACAGTAAAATAGACACCAGCATCTTGTTTACGATAAATGTGTGGGGTGGAGTAGTAAGTGTCTGTCTGATAGGTTCATATTTTATCCGAGCCGGAGAAAATATCATCTTTGAATATTATATCATATTATATAAATCTTTGAATAATATATTATAATATACTATATTATATGAATATAATATAATATATTAATAAGAACATAATAATAATTTATGTAATATGATATATTATAATTTATTATATTATATATAATAATATGTTATTATTGTCAATAATAATAATATATTATTATTATTATTAATATATTATATTATTAAATACGTAGAAGAAGAATAATATATTATTACAATATCTTATTAGATATATAGATTAATAATTATTATTAGATACATAGATGAATAATAATATATTATAATATATTATTATTAATATATTATACTATATTGTACTATATTATCTAATCTAATCTAAACTTATTTATAAATGGAACTTTGTCTGTGTGTGTGTGTGTGTGTGTGTGTGTGTCTGTTACCTATAAACTCCGAAACGGCTAAACCGATTTTCTTGAAAATTTACACATTTGTACTATAAGCGTCTGCGAGCGTTCTTAGCTAGGTTTTGTGTCGAGGTACCCCCGATAAATATCAAAAATCGATAATCGAAAATATCGGGTTATAGAAGGAGTGGTCCGATTTTAATCAAATTTCATACACTCATAGACAAAGACATAAGAAACGATATTCAGAAGTTTCAAGGTTGCAGTTCTTACAATAGTGCAGAAAATCGATAATATAAAAGGCAAGATGTTTGTGTGTGTGTGTCTGTTTATCTGTCTGTATGTCCTTTATGCAAATCGACAATTTTTATTCGATTCTCACCAAAATTCACACAAATGTTTTTTAGGCTGGGTCTGAGCGCCAAGCCATGGATTAGTTTTAAAGCTTTCATTACACCCGAGTAACGCCGGGCTATACTGCTAGTTATTAAAACATTATAATATATATATATTATTAATGATACTATATTATAATATATTATTATTATTAATAATAATAATAATATATTAAGAATAATTTAGATAATATAGTATATTATAATATATTATATTATATGAATTTTTAAATAAAAAGAGCTGTCTATAGGAATTTTATTTCGAACACACTTCAAGATAATACTAGAGGATGTACCCCTGCTTTTACGAAGACGAATATGGTTCATGGATGATGGTTCATTTTGGCCACATTGTTAGCGATGCACTGGCTGACATCTACCATGAAAGATGGATAGGTAGCGGGGGACCGATTCCATAGTCTGCACATTTCCCTGACATCAATCCATTGGATTTTTACTTGAGCATCCACTTAAAACAATTGGTTTATGCAGCAGATATTAATAATAAAGAGAGTTTTCATCAACGTGTCATAGGGGCGAGTGAAATAATTCGTCACAGTGTAGGAGTGTTTGAAAGGTCTCGCTAGTCAGTTATCTGACGGGTGCATGCGTGTGTAGAAGCAAGCGCAAACTAATTTGGACATTTGTTATGAGTTACTCTGTTGAGGTACAACGATAGCTTTTTGGACGGATGTTTATATGGACATTTTACCTAGTTTTAGTGACAGAAACACGCCATAATGTTTGTAAAATATTTTTTGAAAAACACACACACACACACACACACACACACACACACACACACACACACATACATATATATATATATATATATATATATATATATATATATTCAGATAAAACTTAGACGGGAAATAGCTGTTTTCAACATATCATTTTAAGATATGCATTCTCAGACCCTTATAAACAAAGGATGAGGAAAATTTCTAAGACCATAGGTTAGTTCTAGTAAAGGCATGATATGGGAAGTTTGGGTTTTTATAGAGTTAAGCTAACGAAATTGTCTGTAAGGATATATTAATGCCTTTATTCCAGCAAATATAGTTATTCTTTCATCTATCTATCTATCTATCTATCTATCTATCTATCTATCTATCTATCTATCTATCTATCTATCTATCTTAGCCTGTACCTGCTTATCTATCTATCTATCTATCTATCTATCTATCTATCTATCTGTTTCTTTCTATTTATATCTATTTATCTATCTTAGTCTGTTCCTGCTTATCTATCTATCTATCTATCTATCTATCTATCTATCTGTTTTCTCTATTTATATCAATTTGTCTATCTTAGTCTGTTCTTACTTATCTATCTATCTATTTATAAAACATTTGTGTTCACACGCACACACACATGCACACACACACTTATAAATATACATAAATATATATTTATATACAACGTAATTGTCATTATTTACTGTGGAATAAATGTATATAACCAAAGCAAGAGGAAATGCCATTGTGATAATTATGGGCGTTTTAACTATGGATTACAAATAACGTTTCGCTGCCAAGATCTCGCGGCATCCGAGACTTTGTTGCATCAGCAAGCGTTTCGTCTCCTCCTCTTTTAATTTATTTGCTGCAAAACGCTTGGTGCCTTACATACCACAAACTCCAACACTTGTCAGCCATGGGCCGTGGACTGGACTTCTCTGTATAAACAGAGTTAGATGCTGGTTTTGTTTTAATGAGAACGGGTGGTGAGGTAAAAGACGATGACGAACGGGAAGTGATTACTTTGCTTATTATGACTGAAATAGCTGAGTCCTTTTAACGAGAGAATGGCGGTAAATATTATGGACATTCTTAGCCCAGAGGGCGGCACTAACAAGCCTATTTTCTCGTTATTACCTTTTCATATCCGAATTCTACGCGGTCATGTTTGAAGGCAAAGTGCGACCGGGTCTTCGCAGAATTCAGGCAACTTTCTACCTCAGTTCGACTTATTTTCTCTGAATGATAATATAATACGCCCCTCCTTATTCTTATTATTTATCATACACACATGAGCGAAAACGCTTACGTACACGTACAAACGCGGACACGCGCGCGCGCACACACACACAGATATGCGAGCTCGATGCTGAAAAATTCTCAGCCCAGGAAGACAAAATTCGGGAAAAAAATTGATCCGATAGTATAACATTGCATCAAATTGTACAAAGTGTGACGGGCCGAGACGTTTTCTGCATCCACTCATATATATGTAAATATATATATATATATATATATATATGTGTGTGTGTGTGTGTGTGTGTCTGTGAGATACGGAAAATTCCGATGATTAACGAAATGGTTTTAACAACTGGCATATTTAATTTATTTGTTTGAACATTATTTTTAATCCATACTTCTATTTGAGTATTTAATCAAACAGTATATCTATATATGTGTCTCTTCTACAAGTACTTTCACGGCTTCTGCTCCGATGAACTTAGCTCACTGGTGCTCCCTATGTATGAATTTACTCGAGTTACTAGACTAGCAACTAGGTCCCACCCTTTTACAGTGAAACCAATAAAATGTAACCGCAACTTCTACTCTCTCAGCTTCTTTTCTCGCACTTCCTGCCTGTGGAATTCCCTTCCCTATACTTGCTTTCCAAACACCTACAATCTCCTAGAATTTAAATGTAAATTCAATAGTCATCTCCTATCTCACCGACTCGCATCCTTTCTCTCATGCTCTTTTCTCCGTCCACTCCACTCTCATCACACCAGTATTTTCATCCTTCTCTTACCCATTTCCTGACACCCTCAATAACCTGTCCAACTTTCTCGTCACATTTCCTCATATGTAACCCACTGCATGCCAGTGGCATTAAAACTGCCTTGCTTGGGGTGAAATGATTTAAAAATTATTTCTACCGGTAGAAATAAATGTATAAATATACTGTTTTATTAAAAACAGAATATCTACTCAATTACGAATATCGTTTAAAATGAATGTTCAAACAAATAATGTAAATATATATTTATGTGTGCGTGCGTGTGTGTGTGTGTGTGTGTGTGTGTGTGTGTGTGTGTGTGTGTGTGTGTGTGCGTGTGTGTGTGTGTGTGTGTGTGTGTGTGTGTGTGTGTGTGTGTGTGTGTGCGCGCGCGTGTGTGTGTGTGTGTGTGTGTGTGTGTGTGTGTGTGTGTGTGTGTGTGTGTGTGTGTGTGTGTGTGTGTGTGTGTGTGTGTGTGTGTGTGTGTGTGTGTGTGTGTGTGTGTGTGTGTGTGTGTGTGTGTGTGTGTGTGTGTGTGTGTGTGTGTGTGTGTGTGTGTGCGCGGTGTGTGTGTGTGTGTGTGTGTGTGTGTGTGTGTGTGTGTGTGTGTGTGTGTGTGTGTAAATATTCTCAGATGGAGTGTTTCTGTAGAAGAGACAAAATGAATAAAAAAGACAAAAGGAGAAAATATACTTAGCCAACGCGTTTTGTCCTAAGACCAACTTTATCACGTCAATGTGACTTTGACCTTTTCCTCTTACGTCATTTTTATTCATATATATATATATATATATATATATATATATATATATATATATACACATATATATGACTTTAAACGTTATTTCTTGTGGATATTCATATATTATATATTATATAGATGCGACATTTGTTTATTATATATTATATATATTATTATATATATTATATATTTATTATTTATTATATATTATATATTATATAGATGCGACATTTGCTTATTAAACAATATATTTATTTATTTTCATCGACATGCCATGACAAAGAGCGCATATTTTTTTAATA
>JBBBDQ010000983.1:1452500-1550000 GCA_037127315.1 Ascarosepion bandense
TACCAGCAATAGATCTTTGAATAAAAAAATATTACCAAGAATACTTTTTTGAAGAAAAAATAATACGAGCAGTACATTTTTTAAGGAAAAATATATCACGAGTAATACTTTTTGAGGTAAAACTTATTACCAACAATACATTTTTATTACCAGCAATATATTTTTGATTACCAGTATTATATTTTTGAGGAAAAATATTACAAGTAATACATTTTTGAAGAAAATCGGAGGAAAATATATTAACATTAATACATTTAAAACAAAATTTACCTGCAGTACATTTTTAAAGAAAAAAAATTATTACCAGCAATACAGTTTAAAGGAAAACATATAACCAGTAAAACAATTTTAAAGAAAAAAATTACCAGTAAGTGATTAATAAAAACATATTCCTATCAATGCATATTTGAGAAAGAATATCTTTGACTATCGGTAAAAACCACTTGACAAAAATACGTCAATGAAATCTGATCTACAAGCTTATTTCTTACAAACAACACATGTTCTATTCACACGAATCAACTATAAAAATTTTTTTCGGTATTAATAAGCCATTTGATAAACCGTAATCAAAGCAAACCAATCCAAACCAATAATGGAAAGAGCTATAAGAGTTAGTGGATTTAATAAACCCATTTGGTCAATGAATGCCGAATATTTATTCATATAGAAACGATTAAAATTACTAGTACCGTTAGTGGTGAAGAGAATAGATACTACACTTTGATCCCAGTCAGATGTTCAAGGAAAAATTGAAGTCAACGAATACAGGGTTGGTTCCATATAAAGAAACGGCTTATAATACCATTACCTTTAGTAACGGGGAGAACAGATACTACACTTTTGATTTACCCTACTTCCCCACTGGAGCGAGTTGTGACACAAGGTCAGTTTTAACGTGGAGAACCTGAGCGCGTACGCTTGGGTCATTGGTTAACGGTTACCCAGCCCCCACTTATGCGGTAACTGGGTACAAAGCTGGTCTTAGCTGGTCATTACTTGTCAAAGTTGGTCAAAACCTAGTCTTAGCTGGTCATTGCTTCCAAGCCGGCAAGCAGGAAGTGAGTACCTAAGAACAGATACTACACTTTGATCACAGCCAGATGTCCAGGGAGAAAAAAAATGCGTAATTCGATTAGCATTGGCTGCTCGGTCATCGAATTCCAGTTGGTTCCATAGAATAAAAAAACGCCTAATATTACCGTTTCTTTAATGACGCAGAGAACATATACTACACTTGATATTTACCCTACTTCCACACTGGAGCGAATTGTGACACAAGGTCAGTTTTTAACGTGGGGAACCTGAGCGCGTACGCTCGGGTCATTGGTCAAAGATTACCCAGCCCTCGCTTATGCGGTAACTGGGTACAAAGCTAGTCTTAGCTGGTCATTGCTTCCACGCAGGCGAGCAGGAAGTAAGCATCTGAGTACAGATACTACAATTTGATCTCAGCTTGACGTCAAGAGAGTTAAGAAAAACTTAAGTAGATTATCAGTTTCTGCTCAGACAGTGAACGTTGATTGTTTCCTTATAAAGATACAGCTAATATCACCATTACCAATTGGACATCGTTTAATATTTAAAAAAAATAAAAAAAAGCAAGAAACCTGGGGTATCAAGTAAGCAGGCGTTCATTGGACATCACATCGCAAGAAAATGAGATATTTTGACAATAGCTTCAGCGCTGTTTGGCTGTCATTTACAAGGCACCCCTATAAAGGTTATTAAGACGTGTGTCTAATATTTTCTGTCTCGTAGTCCGGTACTTAACAGCTTACTACTTCAACGTGGTGCGTGAGGATACTTTCCCGTTTCTCTCTCGACGAACGCTCTCTCTCTCTCTCTCTCTTTCTAAATGTCTCTCTTTCTAAATGTCTCTCTCACTCTTTCTCCACGCATCTACTTTTTTATCAGACGTATGATTTTGAATATGCTGCGTCTGTCAATGCCTTGCGTGATGTCAACGAAATATGCGCCCCTACTGTCGGTTTAATGTCGGCTTCAGAATTCAAAGACTGCGTCCCATCTTAGGTACGACCATAAAATTCGATATGCAAAAAATGAAGCCAACGCGCCAATTGGTTTATGTAGGTGTAATGTGAAATTATACACACACACACACACACACACACACACACACACACACACACACACACACACACACACATATATATATATATATATATATATATATATATAAATATGTGCATGTATGATTGTGCAAAAGTTCTTCTTTAATACATGTTTACTTAATTTGGAGAGACAAGGTAGCTTTGTTAAGTGTTATATGGTATTTTTTGTATGAGATGAAATTAAGATTTGTCGAGTGGGTAGAAATTCTCAAACGGATTATGCGTTCTAACCGCTTACAACTTCATATATATATATATATATATATATATACACAAAGTCTACTTAGTGAGCCAACAAACCCACCAAGGTTTCACCTAAGCGGATCGTCAGGGAAAAGTACACTTTATTTATTCTGCTCTGCCTAAGTACTGAGCGCTTTATTGTTAGTTTATTACTCGTCTCGAGGTTTTTTCTTTGGGCTACAAGCTGACTCGGTCCGAAACCTTTTGACTGGTGTTCATGTGCCTAGCTCTTTCTTTTTTTTTTTATAAACATTTGTCCTCCTACGTAAATCCGCGGAGGGTTTTTTGACACGAGTATAGTTATTAGTTTGCCATTATATATATATATATATATATATATATATATATATATATATATACACGAAAAAAATCGCAAGATCGCCAAGACCTACGGCGGTAGGTCTTGGCGATCTTGCGATTTTTTTCGTGTGTTTTTGCTCTGCGTGACTGCCTCTTTGGTAACCCTTTTTGGTTAGTTTAGTATCGAGCACTTTTCTTTCTTTGTGGTTCGTTCCGTTGGAGGTGTTTTTTGCTTTGCTGTGAAGAACTGTATGTATTGTCGGTGCTACGCAGCTTTCTTTTTTTTTCCCCTCTTTGTCCAAAGCTTTATAGCCGAGGACAATAACGGAGTTAGATTCTGCTGGTTATTCGTGGTCTTTAAAAATTACTTGTGTAACATTTTAAGATTTGAATGCGTACAGAGTCGATTTTATTATTATTATTATTAATATATATATATATATATATATATATATATCATTAAAGGTTAATAATTTTAAAAACCAGAAACCAATCTTTCTGTATCCACAGAGTTGGCTAGTAGGACATAATGCACACTGATTGCAAAGCTTTCAACTGAAAAAAAAAAGAAAATGTGACAAAATTATCAGTTGAGTTCAAAACAAATTGTGCTTATATATATATATATATATATATATATATATAGTCCTTGAAAAAGTTCGCGCTGATTTATCATGAAAATCAGTGTCTGATTTACAAAGATTAGTAAGAAATATATAATTGAAAATACTAACCATCGCTAGATATAACTTTTCCCATTTTTCTGACAGCATTTGAATTCCAAGTGGGAAAAACGACTTGTCTTTTGAGGTTAACTACTAGGCGACTCATTTTTTGGCATGTTCACAAGAATGAAACTGCTACTCAGCTAGGTCAAGACCATCAATTGGAACAAGTGATAATCGGGCGGGCAATGTCTGGTGAATACGGTGGGTAGGGTAGGATTTTCCATTTGAGCGTTTGAAAGCAGGTTTTCACCCGTTTTGCAACATGTGGCCTAGCGCAATCTTGTTGCAAAATCACTTTGTCGTGTTCCTGTCCGTATCGTGGCTGTTTTTTTTCTGAAATGCTCGGCTCAAACGCATTAATTGTAGTTGATAACTACCTCCCTCCCATGACGGTTTCAAACGGTTTGAGCATCACATAATAACTTAACTGATTCCACCAAATGCAAAGCAGAATCTTCGAACCATAGATATTCGGTTTTGTCACCGAAGTTGATGCATCGCCGGGCTTACCCAACGATCTTCTACACTTAGGGTTTTTGAGTGTATCCATTTTTCAAACAATGGAATTTTTTTTTCTTTTTCTTCCGTTGAAGTAACTGTTATGAAGGGACAAGACGCCGTCCGACGTCTCTCGGCTTCAATTATAACGGAACCAATGTCCTTTTTTTTAATAATTTCTAATGCTTTCAAACGTCTCAAAACTGTTGTGTAATCAACTCCTAATATTCTGTACGCTCATCTTACGCTTGACATGAATCTTCATGAAGTAATGCCTCCAATTCTTCGTCTTCAAGCTTTTTCGATGCGCAAAAGCCTTCATCCCCATAACATCAAAAGCATTATTTTTGAAGCGTCTAAACCAATCTCTGCATGTTGTTTCCGACAGAGAATGATTACAGTAAGTCCCAACAAGAATTCTGTGTTTTAGCTGCAGATTTATTAGGTTGTCCCAAAAGTTCGTAAACACTTGTGAAATGGGTCTATATGGTCCAGCACAATCGAGACTAACGTTGGTTTCAGAAAGGGCAAGAGACACCGTCGGTTCCATTACAATATCGATTCAGCAAGAAAGTCATGTTGTGCGTTTGGTGGAACTTTTAAGGAATCGTGCATTTTGAGTTGGTTCTGAATGGTCGTGGCAAACTTTACTGTCAGCAACTTGAGCGGCTCTACGAAAAGTTGAAGCAAGTACCCGGCTCACTGCCAGGAAGACCAAAGACAAGTTCCAAGAGCTGGACGGCGTTGAGCTTCTGGCAAATCTAGCCTACAGTCTTGACTCTGCTCTATCAGATTACGGTCTTTTCCGCTCAATGCAACACTTTCTGAAGGGCCGCCGATTCGATTCGTTTGATGAAGTCGAGGAAGCGTGTCAAGAATTCTTTGAATCGAAGCCGGCTGAATGGTACTTTGACCAGATCCGAAAGCTTGCAGATCGATGGCAGAAAGTCTTGGAAATGATGGTCTTTATTTTGAGCAATAATATTTGTTGTTTTTGCGAGTAAAATTGCAATTTTTTGCAAGTGTTTTCTGGTAACCTTAGATCACTTGGCAAGTAACATTTCAATTTTTTGCAAGTTTTTACGAACTTTTGGGACAACCTAATATTTTGCATAAAGTACAGCAGTAAAATTACCTGCAAATTCGTTTTCATTGGCACGAAATCCGACATGTTTAACGCTATGAAAAAACAAATTTCTTTACACTTCGGCGAAATGACATACAATGAATTTCAAGCTTCCTTACAGTACTTCCTTATGGATGCGTTACCATCTGAACCCACGCGCACGCAGTTCAGGGAACGACATCTGTTGGAAAACAGCGAGAACTTATTCAAGGTCCTAATATATACAATTCAGAAAACAACAGCAAAGAAATCAGCAATCAGAAAAAAATCCGAAAGAAAAGTGGATAAGAGAAGAAAAGAGGAAAAAACATAAGAAAACCGAAAAAAGATCACAAATCACTGACACCCTAAAACCTTCTAAGGCAAGAAGTACGCCCACGAGTATACATCACACACACACACACACACACACACACACACACACACACACACACACACACACACACACACACACAGAGGTACACAACTCACAGCATTATAAATAAAAGCAAAAACTTGGAAATATTAACAGTAAACTGCGAAACATCCCTAAAAAGTGACTGGAAATATATCTTCAGTCGGGATGGGGAAAGATCAATTAGCTAATTGACAATTCTTTCTCTCTCTCTCTCTCTCTCTATATATATATATATATATATATATATATATATATGCTGAAATACAGAAGATAAGAGGAAAACTATATTTTTCTCGGCTACGCGTTTTATGTAATGGACTTTATCAAGGCCAAAAGACGAAGATTTTCGTCTTTTTGCCTTGATAATGACCAAAACAGGTAACAAAAAATAACCGCAAAACAGTTGCTAAATTACAGTACATTTTTTCAGCTTAAAATATAACGGTTGACAAATTGCTAGTGTTCATTAGAACGTGAAAATTAACCCAAATAGAATTATTTCTATATATTTGTTTTTAATCATTTCACCCCGACAAGGCAGAAATGCCACTGATGTGCAGGGGGCTACAAAACTATAAAAAGATTAATTAGAAAAGAGTGAGGAGTACAAACTAGTTAGAAAGTAGCAATAGAAAGCTGAGAAAGCAGGTGCGATGACAGATACATAGGTGGAGAGAAAGGGAAGGTTATACGGGGGTGGGGAGAGAGCTAGAGTCCAGTGGTTAGTAGATGAGTATTGACTTTGCATTTAAATTTCTGGAGGTTGTAGCCGTCAGGAAAGCAAGAATATGGGAGCGAGTTCCACAGGGGGGAAGTGTGAGAGAAGAAGCTGCAGGAGTAGAATTGTCGTCTGCATTTGGCTAACCTGACTGTGAATGGGTGGGACCCAGTTGCTAGTCTGGTTGCACGAGTAAACACCTAATGAGGAGGCACCAGTGACTTAAGTTCGTTGAAGCAGAAGCCATGAAAGTATTTATAGAACAGACAGAAGCCTTGTGCTGTAATTTCATGGTCAGACACGTGTTAAATCATGATAAGTACTGTTCTTTTTACAAACATTTTAGAACATTTGCTACAGTATTCATAGCTGATTCTACTAATTGATGGCTTAAGTGTTTTAATGAATATTGCCTCGAGGATCTGTAGTTTGCTTTTCTTGTTTTCTTGGTGTAGGATATTTGTGTTATCGAACATTATCTTTTTATATTGTGAGAGTCGACAGGAATGTTGTTGTAGATGTCTAGAAATGGAGGAATGGATAGACAAATGTAGTGTAAGATGTCTAGTTAATGTTGTTGTAAATCCAACATATATATTTGTTTTTGTTTTTGCTTTTTTTTGTCAGCAATACATTCTTCCAAGAGACATTTGATTTGAATAGTAATTTGTAAACCGTTATATTTGAAGCGGGAAAAAATTACAATAATTTTACACAGTTTTGCGGTTATTTTTTAGTCACCATAACTCACACCCTTGAGGATGATCGCAGAAAGCGATTGAAAGTACTTTGGTACCTTGAGAAATGAATGATAATAACACCTGTTCACGTTACATCTCATTTCTGACATCTTTCAATTATAATACACAAAAGATTATCCGTGAGTATGAACAAATTTTATTAAAAATAAGCAGACATAATGTTTGCAATTTATCTAATCTGACATGTCTAAAAGAAAATTTGCTACCTAAATACACACAGAAACATATATATATATATATATATATATATATATATATATATATATATATATAGTTTTAATGTGTGGTATATTTTACAGAATGTTTCATGCTAGGCGCAATCATCAACCCACCCTGATGATTACGCTTCGTATGAAACAGTCTGTCTCCTCTGAGTGTTGACTTCAGTGTTCACCTGGTATAGAACTCACAACTCTTTGGCTCAAGTCAATTGAACTAACCAATGTCTATATTCACTGGGCCATGCGTACTTAAGAGAGTCGGGTTAGAGGGAGATAATTCATGACGACCAAAATATGGTTTGCACAAGGAATGATGATGATATACTCCAGTGATCGTAATAAAGGGTTGATTTCAAAATTCCTAGCATACTTGGCAGCTCAGGTACAAACACTTTCTCACCGGCGAAATGTTGGCTTCCCCGTGTCTCTTCTACAAATACTTTCACGGCTTCTGCTCTGATGAACTAATCTCACTGATGCTCCCTATATATGAATTTAATCGAGCTACAAGATTAGCAACTAGGTCCCACCCTTTTACTGTGAAACCAATAAAATATAAACGCAAATTCTACTCCAACAGCTTTTTCTCGCACTTCTCGCCCGTGAAATTCCCTTCCATTTACTTGCTTCCCCGACAGCTACAATCTTCAAGAATTTAAATGTAAAGTCAATAGTCATCTATCTCACTAACTTGCATCCTTTCTCTCATACTCCTTTTCTCTGTCCACTTCACTCTCTTCAGTATTCTCATCCTTTTCTTACCCACTTCCTGACACCCCTTATAACCTGTCACTCTTTCTCATAACTTTTCTTCTATGTAACACACTGCAAAACAGTGGCAGTAAAATGCCTTACTTGGGGCGATATAATTATAAAAAAAATACAACCGCCGAAACGTCGTACAAATGACCGCAAAGTTGAGGACAATCGTCCGAATAATATAAATACTGTAAATACATCATCTCAGAAATATAGACAAATAGAATGATCTATTATTAAACGTCGTATAAATGCCAACAAAGATGAGGACAATAGTCCGAATAATGTAAATCCTGTAAATACTACATCATCTTAGAAATATACACAAATAGAATGATCTATTATTAAATGTCGTACAAATGGCAACAAAGATGAAGATAATAGTCCGAATAATGTAAATACCACCTCATCTCAGAAATATAAACAAATTATACAATAAATATGAAGTAAAAAGAAAAAAAACTGCCAAAAAGAATAATAAAATTAGGTTATATTTAGAGGGATTGGTACCTAAATTTAAAATTTTACCTTATTCATTTTTTTCTCTGATCAGCAATAATATTTCAGATTAATTCGATTATATATAAATTATTTCTAGTGATAAATTTTTTCATCTGTAATGTTAATGTATTATGAATTTATTTCATTATTTTTGCCTTTAAAAGTTTATTTTTATTATTTATATTTCAAAAATTAATTTCATTTTTTAATTCTAGTTTATTCCCTTATAAGTTGTTCTTCTTTCTTTTGATTACTTAATTTATTTTATATTTATTTACTAATATTTATTTTTCTTTTCATCCTTCTTACCTCTTGTCTTTTCTTGAGGCTAAATTTTTAAAGTATGTTATTTTGATCTCATCTATAGTCTGACCCCGTTTTTTTCTTTTCTGAAACGGTTAAATTTGTATATAATTAAAAATAGGCGTGCGAAAATCGCCATCTTTCCTTCACCTTTTTAATTTATCTATCTCTCTCTACCCGTCTCTACCAGCGTATTTTTTTTATTTTTTATTTTTTTAATCATTTCACCCCAAGCAAGGCATTCCACTGCCATAATTGCGCAGGGGGTTACATAGGGGAAAGTGATGAGAGAGAGTCGTTAGATATAGGAAATGTCAGAAGGAGGGTGATAGATACCGAGAATGAGGGTTGGGTAGATTGGAAGAGAATTTGAGAGAATGGATGCGAGTTAGTGTGTTAGGAGGTGTCTATTGACCTTACATTTAAACTCCTGGAGATTGTAGCTGTCGGGGAAGCAAGTATGTGGAAAGGAATTCCACAGGCGGGAAGTGCGAGAAAAGAAGCTGTTGGAGTAGAAATTGCAATTACATTTTAACGGTTTCACTGTAAAAGGGTGGGACGTAGTTGCTAATCTAGTATCTTGTGTACATTTGTACCTAGGGGGCACCAGTGATCTAAGTTCATCGAAGCAGAAACCGTGAAATTATTTATAGAAAAGGCACAGGGAAGCCACGTCAGGCCGGCGAGAGAGTGACTGCAGCCGGTGTGCTAAGTCGGTATTTATCTCATTACAGATTCTCCGTTGTATTTTGTTAAGAACCCCGAGGAGATTAGCAGGGGCACCCGACCAGATTTCACTTCATTTTATTTTATTCCTCATGTCAGTCTCATGGAGTATATATATGTGTGCATATACAGCTCTGACCAAAAGTTTTGCAACACTATGTAAAGATATAATTTCAGATACTTTTGAATGCTGAAAGTGAGTGAAACCATGAATAATTAATAAATAGGATGTGTTTAATTCGCTTATGTAAATTTTAACTGATTTGCAAGGGTGAGTTTTCGACTCTATGAAATGAGAACGAATATTTGGTGGGGGAGAAGAAAAATGAAGAGCGTAGAGGTTGGACCGTATTTTCTTTTTGAACCGCATATTCGGCAGACAGAGTGAAGTCAAAAGCAAAGCGGAGAGAAGAGATTGGACAGTAATTCTTTTTTTAAACCACATTATTCATTCTGTAAATCTAATTATGATCCAAATGGGAAAATGTCATTGTTCCGAATCCAAACGATCTGCAATCGTTGCTTTACACAAAGCCGGTCTTAGCTGCCGTCGGATTGCCAAACAGGAGCAGGTTCATGTATCAATGGTCACAAGAATAGTCCAGAAGTGGAAGAAAACTGGAATAATTGAAGTTGGGTTTTGAAGTCATCGTCCAAAAGTGTCTACAGAGCTAGATGACTGACGACTGGTGCGACTTAGTTTGTCTGATCGACAGGCCAGTAGTCAGCAGTTACTGAAGGAATGGTCCAGCGGTGGTGTGGAAGCTTCAGATCGCACAGTACGGCGGCGTTTGTTGACGAAAGGATTGATGTAAAAAAGGCCTGCAAGAAAGTTACTTTTGACACGAAAAAATATCGACTAAATCTCTGTCGAATTCATAAAAGTTGAACTGTAGAAGACTGGAAAAAGTTGATTTTCATCTTTTAGCTGCTTTGCTAACAATGAATAAATTTGTGTCAGAAGACGAGTCGGTGAAAGATTCCACCCTGAGTGTGTGGTATCCACAGTCAAGCATCCGGACTTCGTTCATATTTAGGGGTGCCTCTCCTTTCATTGCGTAGGAGAATTAGTGATTGTACCGAAAAATACGTCAATGAACAAAGAATAGTATATGGACACTATCAAAAAAAGACTACCACAATTTTTGATAGAACACTACCCTGATCACTACCCTGAAAGATATGTGATGTTTGAACATGATGGTGTACCTTGCCATGAAGCAAAGGCTGTGACGAAGTGGTTCAAGGACAAAAACTTCAGAGTTCTGCAAAATTGGCCTGGTAATTCACCTGATCTCAATCCCGTGGAAAATCTATGGTCCATCCTGGAACCAAAGGTGCGTGAAGCTGCTCCAGCAACAAGAATTGAACTTGAAGCTGAGGTACAAAGATGTTGGACTTTTGTTAAATGTTTAAACTTCTGTTTAAAATTACTAATTGCACTATGCCAAAGCGAATAAACCTGTTCTTAAAAATATAGGAAGGCACATAAAATATTGCATTTAACGTCAAAATTGAATATACATCATAATAAATATCTTTTTACTTTGAAATAGCTGTAATTATTGTTTAAAATGCTAAAGCAAAAATACTTGTTTTTTGTTATCCATAACTCGGATTTTTTATGGTGTTGCAAAACTTTTGGCCAGAGTTGTATATTGCCTGATGGAGTGCTCAATATACCATCGAACAAGAACAGCTCTTGTGTAGAAAAAAAAAATGATAAACTCTAATAATAAGAACAACGGAACCCGTGGAATTTCCACGGAAGGATAATTATGATTTCCTGGAAAAGTTTTACTTTCTCACACTAAAAATGATAGTAACGTCTTCAAACATAAAGATATTGGATAATAAAATAACGATAACACAGAGCGTTATTTTATTAAAATGTCTATAAAAGTAATGTTCGTAGGAGCTACTTTACTGTAATCTTAATCTCAATCCCATCGAAACTTTATGGTCCATCTTGGAACCACAGGTGCGTGAAGCTGCTCCAACAACAAGAATTGAACTTGAAACTGACTTACACAGATGTTGGACTTCTATTAAATCTAATTGTTTAAAACCACTAATTGAGTGTATTCCAAAGCGAATAAAACCTGCTCTTAAAAATAGAGGAGGGCACATAAAGTATTGAATTTAACATCAAAATTTAACATACATCATATTAAATTTTTTTTTTTACTTTGAAATAGTTTAAATTAGAATTTTAAAATGCTAAAGCAAAAATAGTTGTTTTGTTATCTATAAATCGGATTTTTTATGGTGTTACAAAACTTTTGTCCAGAGCTGTATGTATATTTGATAGTCTATAACTAACGCTTCTTCGTTTACGGACTTCACGATAAATTTTGCATACTTTTACAATTAAAAGATAGTTGATTTTCTAAACGCCGATTAGATGTGGCACAAGGCCGAAAGTATGGGGTCCCCAGTGAAAATCGAACTCACTACTCAGTCGTAAGCGTTTTATCTAGACAAGTTTGTTAACTATTCCACCACTTCAATGTTCTCTTGCAAGTAAAAAAGATAGAGGAGAATGTTTGTAAAATGTTTATCATCGAGTGTAAGGCATGAAATTATTTTAGTAGAAATATATGTTAAACATTAAAATATTTACCATGTGTTTGTTACTTTGACAACGTATCCATATTTGTTGTTTGTTTTTAAATGTCGAAATCAGTTTAAAAACTATATTTGAATCTGTAAACACTCAGTTCAGAAATAGGCAATTATTACCCGTTTATATTTGAGTTTGTAAACACTTAGTTCAGAAATAGGCAATTATTACCCGTTTATATTTGAGTTTGTAAACACTTAGTTCAGAAATAGGCAATTATTAACCGTTTATATTTGAGTTTGTAAACACTTAGTTCAGAAATAGGCAATTATTAACCGTTTATATTTGAGTTTGTAAACATTTAGTTCAGAAATAGGCAATTATTAACCGTTTATATTTGAGTTTGTTAACACTTAGTTCAGAAATGGGCAATTATTAACCGTTTATATTTGAGTTTTAAACACATTAGTTCAGATATGGTTAAGTATTAATCGTGAATATTTGTGTGTGAATAACACTTACTTGGTTCAGAAAGAGATAAATATTTATCGTTTGTATCAGAGCCTGTAATTTGGTTCAGAAATTGGTAACTATAGACTATATTTGAGTTTGTAAATACTTAATTGGTAAACATATAAGTAACTATTGACCGCCTACATTTGAGTCTAATACTAACTTGGTTCAGTGATAAGTGACTATAGACCATTTATATTTGAGTTTGTAAGCACTTAATTCGTTTAAATATAAGTAAATATTAGCCGTTAATATATAACTCTGTAAATAGTAACATGGTTCCCAAAGATGAATATAAACCATTTATATTTGAGTTTGCAAACACGCATTTAAGTCAAATGGAGTTAACTAGTGTCTGCCTACTTTTGACTCTGTATACACTAATTTGGTTCAAATATAGATAACTAGTGTCCACCTACTTTGTAGTCTTTAAACACATATTTGATTCAAATATAGGCAGCTAGTGTCAGCCTACGTTGGAGTCTTTAAACAACTATATGGTTAAAATATAGGTAGCTAGTGTCCACCTATGTTTGGGTCTGTAAACACTTATTTGGTTCAGAGATAGGTAACTATAGACTGCTCTTTTGAGTTTGTGATTTTGTTTAGATATAGATAACTATTCGCCGTTTATATTTGAATCTGTAAGCAGCTGTTTGATTCGGATACAAATAGCTTTGTGGTGTAATGTATATCAGCTCGGAATGTGAAACTGGAGATTCGTGTTCGAATTCGTTTCATTTACTTACGCACAAATACAATTGGAAATGATATGCATCCATCTCTTTTCCCTCTAGCAGGACAGACTGAATTCTGTAACCTTCGTTGGCAACCTGTCTACTGCAAAAAGAAATAGCGACCTACTGCGAGAAAATCTCTACTGGCAGTCTATATTTGAGTCTGTAAACACTTGGTTCAGATATTGGTATATATTGTCCGTTTATATTTATGTCGGCCAACAGTTACTTGGTTTAGAAATAATCAAGAACTGGCCGTTAATATTTGATTCTGTGAGCATTTACTTGATTCCAGGTGAACCAAATATCCCTCGTTCATTTATGAGTCTATAAACATTTATGGTATTCTGCGATACGCAAATATTGATTGTTTATATTTTCGTATAGAAACAGTTCCTTTTTTCGGGAGAAAATATTTCGTTATTAATATGTGTCTGTAAACATTTCCTTCGTGTTGCTATTGTTAAATATTGTTCGTTTATACTTGAATCACTACGCATTTACATCTTTCAGGGGTTAATAAATATGCATCGTTTATATCTGAGTCTAAAATCAGTTGCTAAATTAAAGTAGAAAGCAAATAAGATAGTAAAAAAGACTTAACTAACTGAAAAGTCCTGGACATCACGGTAAACTGCATCCGTCAAAATAAAAATAAATAAAAAATAAATCATTTTCATCAAAATCTAACTAAAATAAAGTAAACATTTATCTAAACTTATTTATAAATGGAACTTTGTCTGTGTGTGTGTGTCTATGTGTGTGTGTCCGTTACCTATAGACTCCGAAACGGCTAAACCGACTTCTTGAAAATTTACACAGTTGTACTATAAGCGTCTGCGAGTGTTCTTAGCTAAGTTTTGTGTCGAGGTACACCCGATAAATATCGAAAATCGATAATAAAAAAATCGGATTATAGAAGGAGTGGTCCAATTTTAATCAAATTTGATACACTCATAGAAAAAGACATAAGAAACGATATTCAGAAGTTTCATGGTTGCAGTTCTTACAATAGTGTAGAAAATCGATAATATATATATATATATATATATAAAAGGCAAGATGTTTCTGCGTGTTCTTAGTCTCAGCCATGATACCATTTACTCAGAGGTCTAATTTAACCTTCAAAATTCAGTTTACGACGAAAATACTTATTTGATATCGATACCTGGAAATCAAAATTTGATTTACATCCATTCATTTTTCTTTCAGTCTACGGTTTCGCTTTACCTGGAAACAACTATTGCTTTTTAGTCTTTCGTGCCAACGTCCAAAGAGTCTGAGCTCCTGGACCATGGATTAGTTTTAAATCTTTCATTACACCCGAGCAAGCCCGGGCTATACTGCTAGTAGAAGTATATACATAGAAATAGACTTTTATAGAAAAATATACATTTTTGAAGGAAAAATATTACCAACAATACATTTTTGAAGAAAAAAATTATCATAATACATTTTTGAAAAAAAATTTTTTCCTCATCAAAACATTTTTGAATACAAAATTAGACATTTTCAGTTTTCAATAAAAATAAGGGCAGAAAAGAATAAAAACCAAAAAATTTCATTAAAATCCGACTAAATCAACCTTTCAATATAACCAAACATTGTCTATCGCCCGGTTCACGCTCCACCCACGTCTATTGAACAGGTGTAGAGGCTCATCCCTTGATCCCTGTTTAGAATGTGGTTTCCGGTTTTCTCTTTTCCAATCTTTTCACTCTTACGTAGCCCCCTGCACATCAGTGGCGTTACCGCCTTGCTTGGGGTGATATGATTAATAAAAAAAAAATTAAAAATACCTTAAAACCTTACCTTTTTGGCATTAAATAACCCACAGAGGGGTTGATATGCCGTTAAGCAAAACTCAGACTCAAACTCAAACTCAAACTCAAACTAACTGCGATATATATCTGAGTAGTTTTGCGATACCCACTTAGGCGGCGCGAACTAAGATTATATCAACACTTTGCTACCCAGGGTGGTTGTTCTTTGTGGTGCAGTGGATATCGGCTCGGAATGCGTAGTCGGTGAGCCACCTTCGAGTTTTAATTGGATTCCTTTTTACTCGCAAATATCCTTGGAAAAGTTTTTAATCCATCTCTCCACCCTCTAGCTAGAGGTTATAAAGCAATACAGATTGGGTTCTATAGCCTTGAATAGTAACCAGTCTACCTCGACCGCAGGATAAATGAATTTGCATAGGGTCAAAACCCCTACCTGTAGAAAAGATTAGTTACGGAAGCATCAACCTTTCCCTTCACCGAGAGAGGTTGGTTCGTACTAGATTGCTTGCTTGGTTATATCGTTTTTTTTTTTTGAATTGGCACATGTAATATAAATTAATTTGTTAAAAGTTTATTACCTAGTACTATTTACAGTGGATATCGGCTCGGAACGAGAAACCGGGGAGCCGAGTTCGAATTCCAGTTGAATCCATTGCATTCACTTACGCGCAAATACCCTTGGGAAAGGTATTAATCCGTCTCTTCCTTCCAGTTATGGGTTAAATAGCAGGACAGACTGGGTTCTATAGCCTTAGTCGGCAACCATTTTACCGCAGAAAGCAATGGCAACCTACTGCGGGATAATCTTCTGCCCAGTCAGTTATGTCTCTTTCGACAAGCGTGTATCACGTATGGCACTTAACTGACTGACTATTTGCTTATGGAACTCAGGTGGATGACGAAACGAATGTTACATGGTGCAACAGGAGAAAGCGTGCTAAGAGACACCAGGAACAAAGAGATGTGAAAAGCCATGCTGGCCTACGTCCTGAAAGGACCTGACACATAAAAGAAAGCGTATAGCTGAATATACCTTGTATGATATATGTATATAATATGTTAACAATGTAGAAGAATACTATAAATCATTTATAGAGTAAATATATATATAAGTTAACAATATTTTTATACGCTCTAATATATCATTGTTTTATTTTTTTCGTTTTTATCATGAGTTTTTGGCTTTAAAACATATCAATATTTGTTGGTTTTATATATATCGAAAATCTTTTTGAAATATCAGTCAGTCAGTTAAGTGCCATACGTGATACACGCTTGGGCGATCATGTCTCGAAAGAGACATAACTGACTGGGCAGAAGATTATCCCGCAGTAGGTTGCTATTTGCTTTCTGCGGTAGACTGGTTGCCGACCAAGGCTATAGAACCCAGTCTGTCCTGCTATTTAACCCATAACTGGAAGGAAGAGACGGATTAATACCTTTCCCAAGGGTATTTGAGCGTAAGTGAATACAATGGATTCAAATGGAATTCGAACTCGGCTCCCTGGTTTCTCGTTCCGAGCAGTTATCCATTGTACCACAACGCACATCCCTTTGGAAATATAAAAGTCTTTAAAAATTATTTGATTCAGAAACAGGTAATTATTGGTTGTTTTATTGGTTGTTCAGTAGTTTTACTGTCACTGGCGAGCAGGAGTTACATAGAGAGAAAGTGATGAGAAAGAGGAGCAGGTTAGGGGGTGCTCAGGAAAAGGGTAATAGAAGGATTAGAATACTGGTGTGATGGGGGTGGAGTGGAGAAATCTACCTTCCGCCCGTATACTGAATACTGCTGCCACATCTAGTCAGGTGCTCCTGCTATCCACCTAGGGGTCTATCGGAGAATCTGTAATGTGATCGATACCGACCTGGCAGCTCGGCTGCAGTCGCTCTCTCACCGACGTGATGTAGCTTCCCTGTGTTTCTTCTACAAATACTTTCACAGCTTCTGCTCCAATGAATTTGCTCACTGGTGTTCCCTATATATGAATTTACTCGAGCTACTAAACTCGCAAATAGGTCCGACCATTTTACAGTGAAACGAATAAAATGTAACTGCAGTTTCTACATATTATAACTGTCTGGTAACACATAGTTACAGAATTGCTTGTTTCGATTGAAGGATGCTGTTTTAATATGTTTAGTAACAGGTAGTCAAAGATACTGTTTTAGTATCTAAACTTATTTATAAATGAAACTTTGTCTCTGTGTGTGTCTATGTGTGTGTGTGTGTGTGTGTGTCTGTTAACTATAGACTCCGAAACGGCTGAACCAATTTTCTTGAAAATTTCCACAGTTGTACTATAAGCGTTTGCTATATATTTTCACTATCACCAAACATTGCCCGCTTCACACTCCACCCACGTCTATTGAACAGGTGAAGAGGCTCATCCCTTGTTTCCTGTTTAGGATGCGGTTTTCCTGTTTTCTCTTTTCCAATCTTCTCACTTTTTTTTTTCAACTGGAGTAGATAGACTAGACTATCGCATAGTTCACAATCCACCCCCGTCTATTGAACAGGTGAAGATGCTCATCCCTTGTTTCCTGCTTAGGATGCGGTTTCCGGTTTTCTCTCTTCCAATCTTTTCACTCCTATGTAGCCCCCTGCACATCAGTGGCGTTACCGCCTTGCTCGGGGTGGTATGATTATATATATATATATATATATATATATATATATATATATATAAAACGAAGCGAATCTTCCATCATGCCTTCAAAAAATAGCGTTTACTACCTGATGAGACATTGTCCTTTCAATGTGGAAACAAAATGTACACATTGTAGTAGATTGTAATTTGTACATGTTCTAAATTTATAATAAATATTCATAGCTCTATTTCTGTATTGAGCACTGTTTTAAATTAATGTTTTGAACGTTGTTAATATTTTCTTCGTTCCTTATACACTTGGATATACACTACCGACCATAAGATTGGGATCACTTAGGTTTATTCTCTAAGAGAAAGAAATAACAAATTTTATGTCTTTGAAGAATAAATAAAGATATATTTCATTGTTACTCACAATTGTACAATAATTAAAACCAAAATTAACAGAGTAATTTCAAATTTAATTAAAGTTAATTCATATTATCTTTTCATTAAAAAAAAAACACCACGAGTCTTTATTACTGCAGAGTAAATCCTTGGCATTCTTTCTAATAACTTATAAAAATAAGTTGGTGAAAGTGATTTCCAAGCATTTAAACAACATTTGTTCATTTTTAGGAAGTCCATTTCGAACTGTACGATCAATTTCATCCCTTATTCTCCTTCTTTAATAGTGGTTTCTTAACTGCTACACAGTCTTTAAGCCCAGCAGAATGAAGTCGTCTCTTAACAGTAGTAACAGTTACTGGATGTTGCTGAGTAAATTTCATTTCCATTGTTAATTCCGGATCGGTTTTTCTTCTATTCCTCTTGCTCGATATGATCAAGTGCCTATCCTCTACAATAGATGCTACACTGGGCCTACCAGATCTTTCTCTGTCAATATTTAACACAGTTTCACGAAATCGTTGAAGGCAATAATGCACGCCATTTTTGATAGGCTTGAGGTTTTAGCTATAACACGTTCAGAATATCCTTCTTTCGAAAGACTTTCAACCTGAGCTCTTTTTTCAATGCTAATCTGTTTCTTCCTTATTTATACCGTTGTTATAAGGTTTATAAAAATAAATTATACCGTAATTATAATATTTGAATAAATCTGAATTTTCGGCAAAAACTTGATCACAATAAGAGGAGTCAAGTAGGAAACTAAGTATATGTTTACTTTAAAGTTGAAAAGAATACTTTTTTTACTTGACATCATATAATATAAATTATAGTTTAGAACATGTACAAATTATAATCTACTACAAAGTGTACATTTTGTTTCGACATTGAAAGGACAGTGTCTCATCAGATATTGTGAAAGAAGATGGAAAATTCTTTACCTTATATTGGCAAATTATGTGCGAGAGGTAAGTGGGGTAGAAAATGGGAAATTAGAGATGGAAGTTGGAAGTTGGAATTTTAACCAAAATATGGAAGAGATAGAGATGAGAGGTGATTAATGGAGACGTTGAAAATTTTATAGACAGATTTAACAGTAGAAAATAAGGTAGGGTTCTTTACAGTCTTTATGGCCAGTCATTTGAGTTTAACAAGGAGAAAAAATAGGAAGTGTATATTGGGTGGGGGGGTAGGAGAGGTTGGCCTAAAAAGGATATAGGAATTGCTATTTGGTAAACATATCTGCATTAGTGAAGTATACGGCTACAAATAATTTTGTATTTAAATTTAGTTTTAATATTTAATATATTTTTTATATTTAAACTTAATTTAAAATTTGGGAAATCTCTTTTTTATATAAAACTTTAATTAGATCACAATTTGTATTATGAAATAAAGGAAAAATTAGAGATAAGGGTGTATATATATATATATATATATATATATATATATATATATATATAAAGGAGGAAGAGCATACAGTTAAAAGTGAATATCGTGGTACTAATTTTTATACTATAAAGGTTTGTCGTTTCTAGAGATCTTACCTTTAGCTTTTGTAAGTTTAGCATAATTGTAAGGTTAGTTCTTTAATGTGCTTGCAGTTTACTGTGGTTTCATGCCTCTGGTCCAGTAATATGTTGCTCCTCATGTATTTAATGATTTACATTTTTTCTTGAAGACAAAGAAAACATGATTCTTTTACCGATTTAGATATTCTGGTCTGTTTGAGGATTTTCTATTTAACTTTAGGTGTTTTATTTTCGTTTTCTAACTTCCAAAAATATTTAGAAAGTGATGCCCTATTCTGTTTGTCCTTGTTATTGAAGGATGAAAGGTGATTGTAAAAGCGCTTCTTAAAAACGTTCATTGTGTTTCCGATATAAATTTTAGTCTCCTTAGGATTCTCCAAGGCTGAAATCGAACTTATATATACCAGGTATTTTGTTAGGCATTTATTTGGTATGGGGCATGGGTTCGGGTTTCTACAATTAAAAAAGTTATTATTATGGGGCAAACTGACATGAGTGTTAGAGGTTTTTTTTGTATGATTTCAATATCGTATTATGCAATTTAATTAATTTTTTCTAAGTTGTTGAAGCAGCCATAAGTGAATTTTATTGTATTCCTATTGAAAATTTTGCTTAAAGTGTTTATATATATATATATATATATATATATATATATATATATATAAAATAGATTTCGATGTTCAAATCAGTTGTATACCCATTTCTACATGAAATCCCTAAGAAAAATTTCTTTGGGATTTACCTTCTTGCTTTTCTTTTTGGATTAAAGTTTTATATTTACATAAATATATATATATATATATATATATATATATATATATATATAGATAGATAGTTAGATAGATAGATAGATAGATAGATAGATAGATAGATAGATAGATAGATAGATAGGCATACGTAACAAATGCGGAGCAAAATGTGTTATTAGTGCGTAACAAAATTGCCATGTATTATTCAATACTCGGTTTAACGCAAATATTCTTGTGAACTTAAAAAAAGCCCGACAAGAAGCACCCTAAGCTCAATAGACCATTAAACATTCATTATACAATTTAGAAATGTTAGTTTCGCCGTTTAAAACACACCCATGCGTTAACTGCTGAATGGATCACCAGTTATACGCAAATCAAAACTTCCAAAATTAAAGAGCCCAATCCTATGTGACAATAAATCTTTTACGACAGCAATTCGATTATTTAAAAATCTAACGCTGACACAGTTAAGGAGAAATATGAAACTTCGAAAGAGCCAAAGAAGGCAAAATGGAACATTTTCAGAGAAATAATGCTAACAATGATTATATATATATATATATATATATATATATATATATATATATATATATATATATTCCTAAAGAAAAAAGAAATACAAGAACAAAGAAGTGACAGCTGAAATTTTCGACTTAATGAAAGAAAGAACGCAGCCAACGCCAACAACTGGTGCAGAATATATTAGTTTAAAAACGTAATTCAGAAATAAGTGCAAGCAAGCAAAAAAGGAATGGCTTAACGAGGAATGTGCAGAGATCGAAAAACAACAGAAAACAGATGTAGCGTGTATGCACAGTGAGTTAAAAAAATATCAGGGCTGAAAACCTGACTTTACAATCCGTTCTGTTAAAAGTCTAAGAAAGGAAAATAACGGTGAGAGGATTGATATATGGAAGAGCTCTTCTGTGACACCAAAGAAAAAAATACTATCGATAAGATCATGGAGAAATTCTCGTTAGAATAAAATCAAAGTTTGTCCACCAATGACGTAAATGGATTAGAAAACAACAGTGAAATACTGGATGGTCACTTTCTTTGTGCTACTAAAATAAAATAACAAATAGTACGAACGACATCAATCAGAAAAATAAGATACATAAATGAAATAATAATTATGATTTTAAGAAATAGAGATCATTACAGATTTAGGTAAAAATAACGGGTCTCCGTCCAAGATAATGAAAAAAATATATCTGAATAGAATCTTGTTATAAGGAACAGTCAGTCAGTTAATTGTCATACGTGATAAACGCTTGGGTGATCATGTCTCGAAAGAGACAAGACTGACTAGGCAGAAGATTTTTCCGCAGTAGGCTGCCGTTACTTTCTGCAGTAGACCCCTTGACAACCAATATTATAGAACCCAAACTGCTCTGCTGTTCAATTCCTTTATCCAGATCAGTCAGTTAATTGCCATATGTAATACACACGATTGGGCGACCATTTCTTTTTTAAGCATTGACTGGCTGAGCAAAAGGTTTTCCTACAGTAGGTTGCCATTACTTTCTGCGGTAGACCGGTTGCTAACTAAGACTCTTGCAAAATTTTCTACTATATATATTCATCGGAAATTTACTAAAAATACATTTTTATAAAATTACCAACAATTTATTTTCATAGGAAAATTATCAACAATTCTTTTTTGTAGTAAAATTATCAACAATAAATTTGTATAATAAAGTTACCAACAAAATATTTTTATAGAAAAACTACTAACAATACATTTTTATAAATTTATCAACAATGCATTTTATAGTAAAATTACCAAAATTCATTTTTATAGTAAAATTATCAACAATATATTTCTATTGGAAAATTACCAATAATATAATTTATAGCAAAATTACCAACGTAACATTTTCATAAAATTATCAACAATTCATTTGATAGTAAATTTATCCAAAATTCATTTTTATAGTAAAATTATCAACAATATATTTTTATTGGAAAATTACCAACAATATAATTTATAGCAAAATTACCAACATAACATTTTCATAAAATTATCAACAATTCATTTGATAGTAAATTTATCCAAAATTCATTTTTATAGTAAAATTATCAACAATATATTTTTATTGGAAAATTACCAACAATATAATTTATAGCAAAATTACCAACATAACATTTTCATAAAATTATCAACAATTCATTTGATAGTAAATTTATCCAAAATTCATTTTTATAGTAAAATTATCAAAAATATATTTTTATTGGAAAATTACCAACAATATAATTTATAGCAAAATTACCAACATAATATTTTCATAAAATTATCAACAATTCATTTGATAGTAAATTTATTTTTCTAGTAAAATTATCAAAAATAAATTTTTAAAAACAAAATTCTCAACAATTCGTTTTTATAATAAAGTGACAATAAATAAAACACTGAAAAGTATAAAAACACATTTTTATAAAAAAATTAGTATTTGTAGTAAAATTCATAGTAATATATTTATAAAGCTAACAATAATACTTTTTATAATATATATATATATATATATATATATATATATATATATATATATATACTAGCAGTATAGCCCGGCGTTGCTCGGGTGTAATGAAAGCTTTACAACTAATCCGGCGTTGCTCGGGTGTAATGAAAGCTTTAAAACTAATCCATGGTCCTGGAGCTCGGAATCTTTGGACGTTGGCACGAAAGACTAAAAAACAAAAGTTGTTTCCAGTTAAAACGAAACCTTAGACTGAAAGAAAAATGAATGGATGTAAATCAAATTTTGATTTCCTGGTATCGATATAAAATAAGCTTTTTTCGTCGTAAACTGAATTTTTGAAGTCCTCTGAGTAAATGGTATCATGGCTGAGACTAAAAACTACAATTATATCTACTTAGAGCTAAACCTGAAACAAAAACTAAAATAAAAGGGCTGAAAAAATACAGACATACAGGCAGATAAACACTCACAAACACACACACACACACACACACACACACACACAAACATCTTGCCTTTTATATATATATATTATCGATTTTCTGCCCTATTGCAAGAACTGAAACCTTGAAACTTCTGAATATCATTTTCTTATGTCTTTGGATATGAGTGTATCAAATTTGATTAAAATCGGACCATTCCTTCTATAACCCGATTTTTTCGATATTTATCGGGCGTACCTCGACACAAAACCTAGCTAAGAACACTTACAGATGGTTGTAGTACAACTGTGTAAATTTTCAAGAAAATCGGTTCAGCCGTTTCGGAGTCTTTAGACTCACACACACGTACACACACAGACAAAGTTCCATTTATAAATAAGTTTATATATATATATATATATATATATATATATAATTTTCTGATCTTTTCTCTGATTTCACCCCAAAATAATCCGGCTAAATTTTTCTTTGCGATCGCGCCAAATGTGAGTAAATCGGAGGCACGATTTCTAAATGTGGGGTCTGTATTTGCGCTAACCCGATAAAAAAAAAAGCCAATTGCAGTTTTTTCTTTTATAAATCGTAAAAAATCCTTTTAAGTACCTCGAAAATCACGCACACTAAGAAATTTGAATAACCCTCGGGATTTTGATAATTTTTATTCTGAAGTTTGGAGTTGATGCGAGACATACAAAAAGATTTTTTATTTGAAATTTATAATTTAAAAACAATTTTGATTTCTAATTTCTAATTTCAAGTAGTTTCAAAAATTTAATTAAAAACAAACTTTCATCTAAAATTTATAATTTCCCCAAAATTCCAAAAATATATTTAAAAAACAAATTTTGATTTTAAATTCATTACTTCCTAAGAGTATCAAAAATTTAATAAGAAAAACAAACTTGGATCTAAAATTTACAATTTCTTGGAGTGAATTAATATTTGCGATAAGTAACTTTACATTATTTGGGATTAATTAACAAAAAAAAAATCCTAATTTTCAGGCTACATAATGAGGAAAGTGGGTTTAAAGAATTTAACCAACTCAGAAAATACAAGAGGTAAGAAAGACTGAGAGAAAACAATGAAATCTACTAAAATATTATTTTGAATAACCACAATATCTGTTTAAAGAAGACAGATTTAACGAAAAGGGGATAAGTTCAATTTTAATTTTTTTTTTTTTTTACTTATTTCACCCCAAGCAAGGCAAAACTGCCACTGATGTGCAAGGGGGTTACAGAAGAGGTTAGTGATAAGAAAGAAGAACAAGTTACAGGAGAGTCAGAGAATTAGTGAGAAAAGTATGAGAATACAGGTTTGAATAAGGCTGCATGGAAGTGGAGTAGAAAGGAAGTAGAACATGACACAAGGGTTGTCATGGAAAGGATGTGAGTCAAGAAGGCAAGAGATGGCAATTAACTTTGCATTTAAATTATTGGATATTGTAGCTTTCAGGGAAGCAAGTATACAAAAGGGAATTCCACAGTCGGGAAGTGCGAGCAAATAAGCTGATAAAGTAGAAATTACATTTTATTGGTTTAACTGTAAAAGGGTGGGACCTAACTGCTAGTCTAGTAGCTTGAGTAAATTCATTTAGTGGGGGCACCAGTGAGCTAAGCTCATCAGAGCAGAAAACGTGAAAGTATTATACATTGATTGTTGAGGTAGTGTTTAGGGACACTATTAATCGAAACACATTCTTGTAAGATCGGGTTAAGTCTGGTCATTGCCTAGATGGATGACCTCTTGGGCATACCAGGCGGTGTAAGCTTGAATGTGTGGGCGCCATATCATATTGAAACATTGGTTCACGGACAATCACCGAATTTAAACCGTATCGTGCCTGGTTAGTACTTAAATGGGCGCCCACTTGGTAACGTCTTGTGATGCAAATTTAGGATGTGCATAATCATAAACAATTTTTTAAAAAATAAGAAAAAAATCACCCCTCTTGAAAACTTTCAACAGCAGCAAAAATTAAAAAGACCAGCACATACAACTAGAAAGAAGAAATAATAGCATTGATTTAAAAACTACCTTAAACAAGAGGTTAGGAAAGTAACTTCCGTCATTACGGAAAGAAAATAATAACTGTTGGTAGATATGAGGAGACAATTTTCATGAAAAACTGTTTAAGAGAGTCATTTTATGAATTTTAAACGAGAGTAAAGCAAACACAGGTTCCCGTACGATAAACGAATTTAAGCAACGTTGAAACTGGTCAGTGGGTAACTGCTTGAGAATAACATGTGTTCTAAGATTAGATGTGCGGATGGTTTAATGAATAATAGCTCGGAATCGGAAATCGGAGAGACATGTTCCAATTCCAATCGGGTTCGTTATATTCCTTTACGCGCAAATACTACAGAAAAATATATTCTCTCCCTGGTTAATAGGTTAATTAGTAAGATTTTTATTACTAAACCATTATTATCCAACAAAAGTTTGTTTAAGAATATTTTCTGGTCACAAATAACCCGCAAAGAGTTGATAATTCGTAAAAAAACAAAAACAAATCAATCAATGACAATAAGGATATCCAGTCAAGGAATGCTTCTTGTACGGTTTTAACTAATATTAACATTACCATTAACATACTGAAGCGACGTGGTATGCAAGCTCAGTTACTGGACATTAGTGCAGGTGAAATGTATACTTATTGAGAGTACATGAATGTTGACCATGGACTAAACTTTGCTGAGTTTCGTCGATATCTGTAGGCACATCAGTGTGTGACTTTTTATTTTGCATTTCTCGTTGTCTAGCATTTCTAGCTGCCAACCTCAATATTTTACTCGTGTGTTAATCCGCGTGTGTGTTTTTGTGTTTCCGAATTTCGTCTCTCTTCAGTAAACGAAGTCGCCTTCCCTGTCAATGTCCTGTCAGTGTCTGTGTGCGCGTGTGTTCCTGTGTGTCAGCCCGCCCATGTGTGTGTGTGTGTGTGTGTGTGTGTGTGTGTGTGTGTGTGTGTGTGTGTGCATTATTTTGTTGTTTCTGGCATGCCTCGCCTCCCATAAAGGACAGAATATGTGAAAAAGGATATACCAGAAAACAATTAACCCGCGTGTAAAATGTCTAGCTAGGTAAGGGTATTTAGCTGTATGTTCTTTTTGTGGACATTTGATACCAATTCCTCTTTTCTTCTCATTTTTTTTGTAAATGTTTCTTAAGTCCCTGTCAGTAGTTGCTTACCCAGAGCAAATTGAGGTCCTTTACGTGTGCACAGTAAGACGACTCGCTTATATGGCAGTATCGGTATTGGGCCCATACACTGCAGCGACCCCATCCACGTTCTTGCTCTGCAAGTAACTGAACTGCACTTCTAAAGTACGGTATCGATTTCACTTGTCATGTCTTCATAGACATCCCGCTTTTCTTGTATTGTTATTTATCTGTTTTCGCGGGGTTTAATTCTTCCTCTTCCTTCACTTCGTGAGTTCTATAGTCTTTTCTCCCTTCTTTATACTATCACTCTTCCTCATTCTTTTTCTCACTGTTAAAAACCATTTTCCTCGTTTGGTTCTCTAAGAGGCTCTCTTCGTTTTTTTTTTTTGTCTTTTCTTTTTTTTTTCCTTCACTGCAAGAAGTTTCGTTGTCGTCGTCATAAGCGTACTTCGTCTTTCTTTAAAATTCTTTTCTTTTTTGTTATTCATTTTTTTTTATTCTGTTTTAATTTCGCCTATTTTCTTTCAGTCAATTTTTTCTGTCTCAAAATCAATCATTCATTTCTATTTATACTTAACAGCTTTCTTCTTTTTTCTTTTCTTTTCTTTATTTTCTCTCTTGATTTTCTATTTTTCTCTTTCCTTAGTTTTTGTCCTGTTAATTCCTTCACACACTCGTATTTCTCATTCTTTCTCTACCATTTTCACTTTTAAAAATATAACTTTTATTATCATCTTTCCTCCTTTATTGATTTTTAGTGTTCACCCTATGCAAACCCCTTTATCTCTTAATGGGTAGACTGGCTGCTAACCAAGGCTATTAAACTTAATCCGTCCTGCTATTTAACCCATAGGAGGGAGAAAAGATGGATTAATACCTTTCCCAAGGGTATTTTGTGAATATATATATATCGCTCATTCAGTAATGGATTAGAGCACTCTAGCTATTGGGCGGGTATAAAGACAATATACACGCTAAAAACGTCCATAGCCCAGAGGTAGAATCGCCGACTGACGCTAATTCGGTCGGGTTTCTAATCCTGGGTTAAAAGCAATTGGAGTCTAACCGTACTGATGAGCTGTGATATAGCGAAACAGACCTGTCTGCGGATGACTATATATATATATATATATATATATATATATATACTATTACATATTTTTTATTATAGCTGTTCATAATTGCGCGGATTCATACGTGAATCCAATATCCAAAATGATCCAATAGTGAATTCTATAAAATTACACCAATAACGCCGTTTTATTGACTATTAACTTCAATCCGTTTTAATGGAACACTTGATACTAACTTAGTAAATTTCTTTTCTTTTTTACGTTTCTACCCGACCCTCGTCTCTTGAACAGTAGCAGAGGCTCATTTGTTGTTTAAAAAGGCCTTTCAAGTTCCTTTCATCTCCTCAGGCCTTAATATCTTATTTTTTTTCAGAGCCTAACGAGTTTCTTGTGATTTGTATTGATGATGGCAATGTCTCTTCATACTGAAGGTACTGGATTGGCAGTTTTCTGTTTGCTGCTTCTGAATGGTAATTAGGAACCCGAACTCTTGGATAGCGTTTAGAGAGGATGCTCTGATCAACAGGTGAATTATATCGGGATTCTTGTAGTGCCACGTGGCACACATATGGGTGTACCAGCAAGCACCTACTGTGGGCGACCCTGAAGCCACACTATGCTGCAGTCTGCGATAGTTCCCTTGCCACACTTGTGGCATTTGCCGACCACCTGCTACTACTAATCTAGGCCTCTCCATACCAAAACAACTAAAAACATTGTCATAAACAATCAGAGATATAAACTAAACAACTTTTCTTGTTATTAAATCGATTTATGAATAGAATGCTGATTCTGCCTTTTGGTTTATAGTGTTGTTTGATATTGTTAATTAATTTACTAACGGACCTCTTTGAAGAAAAAAATGACGTTTTCGTTAATGTCCAATATCGTGGTCAGATTTGTTTCCTGAAATTATTTTTAAGGAATTGAGCGTGTTGGATTTTGTTCCAACAATGTTATGCACATTCAGATTGAAGGTATTGCCAAGAGCAGCACTTTAGATCCAATACTGATAAATATTTTCGTGGGCTTTTATGAAGATCGGCTTTTTGAAAATGTCCAGCTTTTTAAAATTGTTCATATCTTTCATTGTCGGTATGTCGATGATACGTTTGCTTTGTTTGGTGATAAACAAGAGGCGATCAGTTTTCTTTTTAGCTTTTGCATCAGGGACGTTGTGGATAACGTCTCGGAACGAGAAATCGGAGAGCCGAGTTCGAATTCCAGTTGAATTCCTTACATTTGCTTACGCACAAATACCCTTGGAAAAGGTATTAATCCGTTTCTTCCCTCCAGTTTTGGGTTAAATAACAAGATAGATTGAATTCTATAGCCTTGGCTGGCAATCAGTTTACCGCAGAAAGTAATGGAAACCTACTGCGGGATAATCTTCTGCCCAGTCAGTCATGTCTCTTTCGAGACATGATCGCCCAAGCAGCTCTTGACTGACTGACTGATCATTCTTTAAGTTTTACTATGGAGAATGGAAAATGACTGTTCACTACTCTTTCTGGACGTTTTGCCAAAAGATCCGACAAGATTATTACAGGTGTGATAATGCGTTTCCGCACGTCACTGCACAAGCTGTGATGACATCGAAGGCCGGCTGTATGCAAAAACTCCGGCGCTCGTGATGATTTTCAGATCCGTTTTGATTATGTCCGTGATCGACGTCAACAAAGAAATAACGACAAATGCTTTTCTAGACACATGTTTGGTAGGAAACTAACAAAAATGTATTTCTTACTTTGATTTGAGTCTGATTTTTCTTTAACAGCATATCAATCTTGTGGGTTATTTAAGGCCAAAAATGTGAGGTTTTAAGGTATTTTTAACGTTCGGTTATAGTGAGAAGATTAAGTCAAGTTTTGATGAAAATTTGTTTTTATTCTTTTTATTTTAGAAAACTGAAAATGTCTTGCAGTTTTGTATTAAAAAATGTTTTGCTGAGAATATTTTTTCCTTAAAAAACGTGTTATGGTAATACTTTTTTCTTCAAAAAACTTTGTTCTATAAAAGTCTATTTTTATCGCAGTTTTTTTTATCCCAGTTTGGGAGTTAACTATTGTCCCATAGCTGGGTCCCTAACATATGCTACCACTCCGGGTTAGGGTGAACCTGAGAACAAAAGCAATTAATAGGTGGTTCCATGCTCCTCACAACCTCCTAATCTTCCTTACTGCATGTCCCATGAAATTTAGCTGTCTCTTCCTGATGCTCAGTATTAATTTTCTTTTCGTTTCCATCCTTTCCAAAACCTCATCATGATCCACATTTGTTTAAAAAATCCAGCTAAGTAATAAAAATTTAATTTTGAAGTATTGTCATCTTTTTGAGTTAATTATAACGTTTGAATTTTCATATTTAAATTTCGATATTAAATAGCCCATAGAGGTGTGGATATGCCGCTAAACAAAAAATCAAATCAATCATTGTTCTTATGTTGCATTTCTCATATTTTTTGTTCTCGAATTGTTTTCAGATTTTGATTTTATTTTTGTTACAATACTAGCAGCATAGCCCGGTGTTTCTCGGGTGTAACGAAAGCTTTAAAACTAATCCATGGTCCTGGAGCTCAGACTCTTTGGACGTTGACACGAAAGACTAAAAAGCAATAGTTGTTTCCAGTTAAAGCGAAACCGTAGACTGAAAGAAAAATGAATGGATGTAAGTCAAATTTTGAAGTTTGGTGAGAATCGGATAAAAATTGTGGATTTGTATAAAGGACATACAGACAAACAGACACACACACAAACATCTTGCCTTTTATATATATATCTTGCTTTTTATATATATTATCGATTTTCTGCACTATTGTAAGAACTGCAACCTTGAAACTTCTGAATATCGTTTCTTATGTCTTTGTCTATGAGTGTATCAAATTTGATTAAAATCTGACCACTCCTTTTATAACCCGATTTTTTCGATTATCGATTTTCGGTATTTATCGGGGGTACCTCGACACAAAACCTAGCTAAGAACACTCGCAGACGCTTATAGTACAACTGTTCAGCCGTTTCGGAGTCTATAGGTAACGGACACACACACACACACACACACACACACACATACACACACACACACAGACAAAGTTCCATTTATAAAGAAGTTTAGATGTGTTATATTATTTTTTCTATTTATCTATTTATTCAATGTTAATTAAATTTCTGTGCTTCCAAAACGAAACTACTATCTGTCTATCATCACAGACAACCTCTTCTGCCTCCTATAAGCATTGACCAAGCGAGTCTCCCTGACAGCAATACACTGTCTTCCGATCTCTAATGGAATCCTTACATTGAGTCAATAGGCAATGCAAGAAAGGTTGTGTCACTGTGTCGTGCCAGGATTTTTTTTTTCCGCCTGAATCCATTTTGCACATATAAAAAATCAACCATCATATATGGTCAGGCGCCCCCGCTGTTCATCTCAGTGTTCTCGACAGGCTCCAAAGGAGAATCTGTAATGTGATAGGTAACCACTTGGCGGCTCGACTCCAGCCACTTTCTCACCGACAGGATGTGGCTTCCCTCTGTCTGTTCTATAAATAATTTCATAGCTTCTGCTTCGACGAACTTAAGTCACTGATGCCGCTGCCAGAAGAGTTTACTCGAGCAACTAGACTGGCAACTGGGTCCCATCCATTCGCAGTGAGATCAACCAAATGCAGCCGACAATTATACTCTATCAGCTTTTCTCGCACTTCTCGCCTGTGTAACTCCCTTCCATATTCTTGCTTTCCTGACGACTACAACCTCCAGGAATTTAAATGCAATGTTAATACTCATCTCTTACCCACTTGACTCCGGTTCTTTCTACATCACCCTGTATATCCTTTCCTTTCTCACTATTTTCGCAACTGTCATCATACCTGTGTTTCCACCCTTCTCTTGCTCTTTCTCTCACACCTCCTGTATTTGGTTCGTATTTCTCTTTACTTTCATCCTATCTAATCTTTTATTCTTATGTAGCCCCCTGCGCATCAGTGGCGTTACCGCCTTGCTTGGGGTGAAACGATTTTTAAAAATGTCTTCTTTATGGATGGATGGAAAGAATTAATGAATAAAAATTCTTGAGTTCTTTCCATCCATTCGTCTTTTTTTTAAATTCTTTTTTCTATTCATTTAAAAAATTCCTTCTTTTACGTCCTACTTTTTAAATTCATCTAAATAATTTTCTTGTACTTCGTTCAGTTAATATTAGATTATATTTATTCATTTGTCTTCATCTCATTCCTTTAAGAGCATCTCGATGTGGTGTAACGGTTGGCAAACTTGTCTCACTGGAATCATTACATGAATTTGTTCTTTACAGAGTGCCCCATAATTACGGCCTTGTGCCACATCTAAGCTGCGCTTAAAAAATATACCTTTAGTAATTATTATTTTCCTGTCTGCATATTTTTCATAATTTCATTGTTCATTGCTTCTTCTTCTTCTTCTTCTTCTTCTTCTTCTTCTTCTTCTGGCTTCTTACCTTTATTCTTTTCTCGTTCCTTCTTTTTCTATTACACATTCTCATGTTCTCTTCTTCACCAAACTTCGCTCCCCCCTCTTTTTTACTCCACACTTTTTCTTTCCTTTTTCCGTCCTTCCTTCCATAAACTATTCATATATTTAATTCTCATTTTCATCACCATATTTCCCCCTCGTTTTTGCCCCTATACTCCCCTTTCACTCCCACTGTTCATTACTTTTTTCACCTCTTCCTTCCTCTTCCTTCCTTTCCTTTTTTCACCTCTTCCTTCCTCTTCCTTCCTTTCCTTCCTTTCCTCCACCTCTTTTTCTCTTCTTTTCTTTTCTTTTCTGTTTTCCTTCCAGCACTCACTCTTAATCATTTTTTCTCCGTATATTTGTCTTGTTTCTCCCTATTCCTTCCTTTTACTCCCTCTCTTAGTTAGTCATTTAACCTCTTCTTTTTCCTTTGACTTTAACCTCCCTTCCTATCTCCTCCCCTGCTCCTGTCCAATCATTGTCTTCGTTTTTGTTTTAATTTAATTTTCTTCTTCTTCCCACCCCCACTATTCTCCATCTTAGGTCTAATTTCTTCTCTTTCAAATCATGGGTCACCATCTCTCTTCAGTTTTAGCAGAATATCTGCTGCTTTTCCCTCTTCTCGACGCCCGCAAGCTCTACCCGCGCGATTTATGCTCCTCAAGATTAAGTTCAAGATTATGCCCCTCCACATGCAGCCAATTTATCTATGTCTTTACGGCATCGACCACATTCCTTGCCTTTATCTTCTCATTTCACGACTAGTTATTCTTCTTTACTTTCAAAATATTTCCTCTTCACACACTTTATCTTACCAATCTCTTCCTCGTTCGTTTTTTTTCATCACCTTTGGCTCGTCTTACTTTAATGTCTACTGATTCTTAACTCACTGTTTTCCTCCTCCTCCTCCTTCTCCTCCTCTTCTTCCTCCTCATCTTCCTGCTTCTTCTTCATTTTCTACTTCTTATATTTTCCTTTCGTTTTCCTTGTTTGTGAATTTTTCTTAATTATTTTATTCTATTTTACTTAAGTTTTTTTTTGTTTTTCTTTTTCTGTTTTTTTCTTATTTCACTTCCTCTCCCCTTTCTCTTTCATCTTCCCACGCCTTTTTCTTTTCTTTCTCCTTCATCTTTGTTTTGTTCTCTTCCTCCTCCCGCTTTCTCTTTCATTTTCTAACGCCTTTTTTCTTTTCTTTCTTCTTTATATTCTTTTTCTTCTCTTCTTCATCTTCCTTTCTCTTAGATCTTCCAACGCCTTTTTTCTTTTCTTTCTCCTCTACCTTCGCTTTCTTCTCTTCCTCCTCCCCATTTCTCTTTCCTCTTCCTACCCCTTTTTTCTTTTCTTTCTCCTCCCTGTTTGTTTTCTTTTCTTCCTCCTCCTCTTTTTCTTATATCTTCCAACGCCTTTTTTCTTTTCTTTCTCTTCTATCTTCGCTTTCTTCTCTTCCTCCTCCCCATTTCTCTTTCCTCTTCCTACGCCTTTTTCTTTTCTTTCTCCTTCATTTTTGCTTTCTTCTCTTCCTCCTCCCGCTTTCTCTTTCATCTTCCTACCCCTTTTTTCTTTTCTTTCTCCTCCCTCTTTGTTTTCTTTTCTTCCTCCTCCCCTTTTTCTTACATCTCCCAATGCCTTTTTTCTTTTCTTTCTCCTCTGTCTTCGCTTTCTTCTCTTCCTCCTCCCCATTTCTCTTTCCTCTTCCTACGCCTTTTTCTTTTCTTTCTCCTCCATCTTCGCTTTCTTCCTTTCTCTTTTTTCGTCTTTTGTGTCTTTTTTCTTTTCTTTCTCTTCTATCTTCGCTTTTTCCTCTTCTCTTTCGACTCCTCATTCTTGTTCATCTTCTTCTTGTTCTGCTGTCTCTTCTACTTGCCCCGCTTTCTTTCTCTTTTGCCTCTTCACACTTTTTATTTTCTTCCTCTTCCTCCCCCTCCTACACTTTCTTCTTGGTCTTCTCTTTCTATTTCTTCTCTTTATTTGTTTTCCGCTTTTCTCGTTTTCAACTTCTCCCACCTCTTTTCCCTTTTCGTCTTCTTTTTTTTCTTCCTTCTTACCTCTCTTTCATTTTCCTAATGGTCTTCCTCCGTTTTCTTCTCCCTCTTTCTTCTTTGTCCTCAATCTTCCTACTACATTTTCCTCTCCTCCTTCCTACCTCTCTACCCATCTTACTCTTCCAATATTTTATCTTCCCTCTTCTTCATTCTTATTCTTTTTCTCCTCCTCCTTATTTGTCTATACTCTTTAGCTATATAAATTCGTAATTTCCCTCCTCACCTTCTTTATCGTTCCCCTCCTTTTCCTCCTCTCTCTCTTCTCGCTTCAACTTTTCCTGTTCATCCTGATGCAATTTCTACACCTTTACTCTCCTCCTACCATCATTGCATGTTATACTTATCCCCCTTCCTCTGCTAATGTTCCTCCTCTTACTCTTCCAACTTTATATTTTGTTCGTACTGTATTACTTTCAAAATTCTTCTTCTTAAAATCTCTTTTCTCTCAACTGACACCTTTTTTTTCACCAGGGTGAGCATCTACCCTTTCTAAATTCTCCACCCGCCGACTTTCTTTTTTTCCTCCCCTAACAATTCCATGTCCCGCCTTTTCTTCTTTTATCTAATATTTTTATTCTCCACCCTTATAATTTATCCCTTTTGTTCTCTTTGTTTCAAATGACTCTTAATCATTATTCTTTTCTTTTCTTCTGTTTTTTATGTACCCTTGTTGGCATACGGCGCCTTGCCAACAGTGAGCAGCCCCCAGTAAATGTGAAGTTCGATCCTGACTGCTTCTCCGGCTGTTTCATAATGAGCAACTCGAAATCTGATAGCAGCTAAGTAACAAATAGAGAACCCCACTGATACATAGATTCATTTTAGCGCCGTCCGTGATACACGCTTGGAGATTATGTCTCGAAAAAGACTTGACTGACTGCGGTAAGATTTTCCCGCGGTATGTTGCCATTACTTTTTGCGGTAGATTGGTTGCCAGCTACGGTTCTAGAACCCAATTTTTTCTACTATTTAGCCCATAGATGGAGAGAAACATGACGGATTAATAACTTTCCTAATGGTATTTGCGCGTAAGTGAATGCAACGAATTCAACTGTAATTCGAACTCGGCTCTCTGATTTCTCGTTCCAAGCCGATATTCACTCCACTACAACGCTCAAAAATATATACGGTATCCGTTTTTAGACGTCAAATAGATCATAAATTCATTTTGAATGTTCGATACCTTGAAAATTATAATTTATATATATTAAGGAAAAGATGTCTGAGAAAATTAAAAAATTTTTCTTGTGACACGTTTCGTTTATAGTGCACCATTGGACAAAAGAGATTTTTATGTTGAACCGACTACACATGCAGACGAAGAAGAGACGGGAATTTTAAATGCATTTATATATATATATATATATATATATATATATATATGTGTGTGTGTGTGTGTGTGTGTGTGTGTGTGTGTGTGTGTGTGTGTGTGTGTTGCGCATTGCATACGAGTTATGCGGCTTCATTTAGGTTATTTTTCTTTTAGTGTTTGTTTCCATCGCTTTTATTATTAAATTAGCAGTTTAGCCTGGTTTGACATGGGTAGTTTAAGGAATAATAAGAATAAAAAACATATGATGAATTTACATGGCAAAGACTTACACAACGTTTACTCTCGTCACTTTTATAGATATAGATAACAATGTAGAATGTCTCTATTTGATTAGGGTGAAAGAGGGAGTGGCAACATATATATGATATAGATGATATAAAGTGGGTGATCGATTCTATATTGTAATCAATACATAAACTGATCCCTGACTTTGTGGAGTGATAATATACTTTTTCTACCCCTAATTTTGGCTTTCTAAAATTTTGATAGACATCTGAGCGCAACTCCCGTCGAGCTAGACCGCAAAATGCAGACGCTAAGTCGAATCTATCAAACAAACAAATGCTTACGCAACGTCTATCCCCGCCACTTTTATAGATATAAATATGACGACACTACGGTTTACTCTCGCCTCGATCAAAAATCTGCCAAGGCTAACAAATCAAACCTTACTACTGAGCTTGAAAAGGACTTCCAATCCGTGGTGGACTGGGTTAAGAAATGGTCTTGTGAATTTTAATGCTTTCAAAACGAAGCTACTATCTGTTAACCATTACAGACAATGGCTCCTACCCTTCGTTAGCATGGATCAGGCTAGTCTTTCTGCGCCTCCTCTGGTTAACTCTCACAACAGACCTCAAGTGTAACGACTATATCGAATCCATAGCTAAATCCGCTGCTAAGAAAGTCGGTTCTCTGTGTAGGGCCAAGAAGTTTTTCCCGTCTGAAACCATCCTGGACATATATAAATCTATCATCCACCCTTGAACTGAATACTACTGCCATATCTGGTCGGGTGACCCTGCTATCCACTTAGGGGTCCTTGACAACATCCAACGGAGAATCTGTAATGTGACAGATCCCGACCAGGCAGCTCAGATACAGATACTTTCTCACTGGTGCAATGTGGCTTCCCTGTGTCTCTTCTACAAGTACTTTCACGGCTTCTGCTCTGATGAATTTAGTTCGCTGGTTCCCCCTATACATGCAGTTACTTGAGCAACAAGATTAGCATCTAGGTTCCTCACTTTTACTGTGAAATCAATATAATGTAAACACAAATTCTACTCCATTAGCTTCTTTCCCACTTTTCGCCTGTGGAATTCCCTTCCGTTTACTTGCTTCCCTGCAGCTACAATCCCCAGGAGTTTAAATCAATATTCATCGCCTATCTTAGTAACTTGCATTCCCTCTCTCATGCTCCTTTCTCCGTCCACTCCACTCTCAGTATCTTAATCCTTCTTTTACTCACTTCCTAACACCCCCTATAACCTGTCACTCTTTCTCATAACTTTCCTCCTATGTAACCTCTCTGCGCGCCAGTGGCTGTAGACCGCCTTGCTTGGGTCGATATGATTATAAAAAAAAAAAAAATCTTATATTGAGTTTAGACATATTCTTTTCAATTGTAGCTTTAATATAGTTAGTGGGTAGAATAATATATTTTTGATTTGTTAGGTTTGTCAGGAGGGGCCTCTTTCTCATTTTGGAATATTTTGGAGTATTTTCTTTCGTATTGAATTTGAAATAGGGTATTAAAAGAGGTTGAAATTGTTTTCACTGCATATCTCTTCTACGTGAAAAAAGTCGAGGGATGCAAATTTTGAGTTCTTTTTAGGAGAATCGATGATTATTCCGGATTTTATGGTGAGAATAGAAATTTATGAGTTCATTTTTATTACTTGATTTCAAGCTACTGTTAACACGATAGAAGGGTATCTAGGAAAGTTAAAATATTGATGTTTTTGCCATTTTATACGTAAATTTTGATAACGAACTGTTCACTCCAACATCCAGTATAAAATTTATGTAGCCGTTCCTTGTCATAGCACATGGCTGTGATCCCAGAACGAAGCTGTTTGGAGTTACAAGTCTTGTAGAGTCACCCATGGTGGTAAAGTCGAATATTTATTTAAAATTCTTGAGGTTTCTCCAATATATGACTTCTGGCAAATCCTCGTAAATTTTTCTTTCAAGTTTCGTTTTGTGTTTATTAAGTCTTTTGTTGTAATAGATGTATATGTAAAAATTTTACGTTGAGTTTAGGTAAATTCGTTGCTCTATGATAGAGTTAGTGGGTAGAACAATATATCTTTTTAATTCGTTGGGTTTTTAAGTTGTGCTTTACTATTTTGGAATATTTTATGAATGTTAGAGTTTTTTTTAATGTATTGTATATATCCAATACATATTTCCTCTTCGTGTAAATATTGATAGCTGTAAATTCAGAGTGCTCTTAAGCTGAACCGATGATTATTCCGGATTTTATTTTGTTGCTATGATGAGAATAGAAATTTATGAGCTCACTTTTAGTACTTGATTTTCGGTGGATACGAAGTATATTCTTATTGCGATGTAACATGATATGTGAAGAAGGTGAAGTATTGATGGTTTCCATTTCATATGTAAATGTTTTTGTATGTTTGACCTTATTTAGTTTATCTACAAACCAGGTAAATCATTAACACGTGGATATATTAATAGAGCATTATCAATATATTAGAAGTATGTTGATTGTTCAGGTAAATTAATTTGGAAAGGACCAGATTTGAGAAGTTCTGAGAAAATAATTGTCATCACTCCACCTACAAGCGATTCTATTTGTAATCCAAAATATTTTTATGAAAATTACAAGCAGTATAACCCGGCGTTGCTCGGGTGTAATGAAAGCTTTAAAACTAATCCATGGTCCTGGAGCTCAGACTAAAGAATATTTGAAATAATAATTGCGACAATTTACCAATGGCACCTAATAAAATAATGCGCGACAATTTACCAATTATATATATATATATATATATATATACTAGCAGTATAACCCGGCGTTGCTTGGGTGTAATGAAAGCTTTAAAACTAATCCATGGTCCTGGTGCTCAGACTAAAGAATATTTGAAATAATAGTTGCGACAATTTACCAATCGCACCTAATAAAATAATTGCGACAATTTACCAATTATATATATATATATATATATATATATATATATATATATACTAGCAGTATAGCCCGGTGTTGCTCGGGTGTAATGAAAGCTTTAAAACTAATCCATGGTCCTGGTAGTCAGACTACAGAATATTTTAAATAATAATAATTTACCAATTAGGTGTATATATATATATATATATATATATATATATACTACCAGTATAGGCCGGCGTTGCTCGGGTGTAATGAAAGCTTTAAAACTAATCCATGGTCCTGGAGCTCAGACACTTTGGACGTTGGCCCGAAAGACTAAAATGCAATAGTGGTTTCCAGTTAAAACGAAACCGTAGACTGAAAGAAAAATGAATGGATGTAAGTCAAAATTTGATTTCCTGGTATCGATTTATACATATATATATCATCGATTTTCTGCACTATTGTAAGAACTGCAACCTTGAAACTTCTGAATATCGTTTCTTATGTCTTTGTGTATGAGTGTATCAAATTTGATTAAAATCGGACCACTCCTTCTATAACCTGATTTTTTCGATTATCGATTTTCGGTATTTATCGGGGGTACCTCGACACAAAACCTAGCTAAAACACTCGCAGTCGCTTATAGTACAACTGTATAAATTGTCAAGAAAATCGGTTCAGCCGTTTCGGAGTCTATAGGTAACGGACACACACACACATACGTACACACACACGCACACACAGACAAAGTTCCATTTATAAATAAGTTTAGATTCTTACATGTGAAGTAGGATTGATTGGTGATAAGATGGTTGACTTTTATTATTTCAGTTATTGCTGGAAAGAGGTTTATTTTTTATTGTATTTTTCCTTTTTGAGATATTTAGCCATTATTCAACCGCGATATTAGTGCAAAAGAATTTTATATCTAGTCTGGATGTACGTCATGGTGCAGTGAATATCAGCTCGGAACCAGAACTGAGAGATCCGAGTTCGAATTTCAGTAAAATTCGTTGCATTCACATACGCGCAAATACCTTTGGAAAATGTATGAATCCGCTGCTTTCCCCTGGGTGTAAATTAAATAACAGGACAGATTGGGTTCTATATCTTTGGTTTGCGAACAGCGTACTGCAAAAAGCGATAGCAAACTACTGCGGGAAAAGCTTCTTCCCAGTCAGTCATGTTTCTAAAGAGACATGATCGTTCAAGCGTGTATCACGTATGGCACCTAACTGATTGAATGAAGATAATAGTTGGAAACATAAGTAAAGCTTCTACTGGGCATAAAGTGGGGGATCGGTTTTCTATTGTTATAAAATAATAAACTGATCCCCCACTAATTACTAATTATTATTACAGTCCATCTCTTCTCCCTTCAGCTATACTTTAAATAGCAGGATAGAAAATCTTCTTCCCAGTCAGTCATATCTCTTTCGAGACATGATCGCCCAAGCGTGTATCCCGTATGACACTTAAATGACTGAATGAAGATAATAGTTGGAAACATAAGTAAAGCTTCTACTGGGCATAAAGTGAGGGATCGGATTTTTATTGTTATGAAGTAATAAACTGATCCCCTACTAATTACTAATTATTATTCCAGTTCATCTCTGCTTCCTTTAGCTATACGTTAAATAGCAGGATAGAAAACCTTCTCTCAGTCTCTCACGCCCAAAGCGTGTATCACGTATGACACTTAAATGACTGCCGGGCTATTAACTTTTTAGTCATATCTGTTTTCCTTAGACTTTCAATTAGCTTGCCTGATTTTTTTTTATATATGATTGACTGATTGTTCCAAGAAGAAAGTTTAACGTTTTTGTTATGATTTTCGCCAATTTGTGGAAAGCCCTGTCAATATCTAAAATAAGGAAGAGCATTGGGATGCTACCACCCTGGTTCAGGGTGAACCTGGGAACAACAGCAATTAAGAGGTGATTCCACACTCCTCAAAAACTCCTAATCAGAGAACTTGCTGCCAGATGCAGTCTACTGTCATACCCAGGACCCGGAGGCAAAGTAGATTTCCTTAATTGTGCTAGGTTTCTCAGTATCTCTGTGATGAATTTATTTCATTGTAAAATTTTTGGGTGACAGTGATTATTCACTGAATGAAGCCATGGGGGAATTCCCTGTCGTTTTGTCTATGAGTTTTAACAATTGTATCAACTAAGATCTCCTTTAAGAATGCCGATATCAAATTTAAGCCAAATTTCAGATCTACGAGTCCGTTATTGAATAGTTGTATAACAAATATATTATAATAGCGTGGGGCTTTGGGGTTAAAATAAACATTTTATTTATCACTCCAAAAATATTACGGATGATAATCAGAAGGAAACACTTAGGTTATTTTAAGAAACCAAGATAAGGAATTTATTTACAAATTTACACGTTTGAATTTTGTCAGTAGCTCGTTTCAGGAAAATAAATGAAAAATTTTTTAAGTCTATATTTTTAACGAATTGACATGATGAGAAAATGTCCATACAACAGATTAAATGATCTGACAAAAAATAATATTCAAAAAAATTTTAAACAGCTGTAAGAGAGTTCGTTACTCATCGAAGGGATATATGGTGTGCATACATTCAAAAATAGACGAAGAGAGATAGTTTGAAATGCTTAACTTTCGTGGATTGTTGAAAGAAAATTGATGAAGTGCCGTGTGCTTGGTTAAAGGCCGAGAATATAGTTGGCGAATAATTTTACACTGACTTTAACGCTGGTCACAAGGAACTGAAACTAATCCGTTCACAAGACTTCGGACACTCTTCTCATAAATTAAACATCATTTTATATATAAAAAATTTGTTTTCCTCACTTGATATAAAACAAAATTCCTATAGCTCCCTACTATCTTTTCTTTTTTCTTCTTGGCTCAAAATTTAAATTCTGTTTTAAATTTAGGTTTTCATTGGTTCAAAAGCAATTTCAGATAGTTTCAAATTTATTTTTTCCCCTATTTAAGCTCACCGTTCAATTTCTGTGAATGAAACGTTTTCATTGGTCTAAAAATAATTCACATAGGCTCGCAATTTTTCCCCATTTTTTCCGCAATCCTCCGAAGTTGAAGTGTGTGGGCAATTATTCTTCTTTATTATGTGCCCTGTCCCTTCAGGACGTAGTCAATCATAGACCTCTACTTACCCTATATGTCTTAATATTTTTCTCATGGGAACTCTCCCAAAATTGGCTCCGCCATCCACTTGCTCAAGCCCATCAAGTATGTCTCACGTTGCTTACCCCTGTCTTTCTTTCCTTCTATCTGACTCGTGAGTATTAGATTATCTAATCCCTTATCCCTTCTTAAATGTCCCAGAAATTTATCCTATGTCTTCCTGATTTGAAGTATGATTTTCCCTTTAGTTTCCTTTCTCTTCGAAACCTGGCCATTGCTCAAATATTCGATCCGTCGTATCCTCAGCATCCTTCTGTAGAACCCCATTTCGTTTGCTTCGAGTCTCTCCTTCATCTCTGAGGAGATTGTACACCATTCGCTGCCAAATAGAAGAATAGATATCACATAACAGTTCAGTACTCTTTCCTTTGTTTTCAACGAAATCTTCCTGTCTCTAAATACTCGGCTGAGCTTTTGATTGTTGATAATGTCCGCCATAATTTATAGATATAGAGTATCGTCGCAGCACGTAATCTGTTCAATGAAACACTGTCAAAGATTAACACTTCCGAACCAGACACTGTCTTGAATCGGATTTGATCTCGAATAATCGGAAAAGTATATCCGCCTTTTATACACGTCGCATTAAATATTTTGAGCTTCCTGATTGGTTAAGCCTTCTATTGGTGGACTATAAAATGGATTGGCTCATGGAGGTCAGCACATTATATAATATGTACCATGAATATAAATACATTTTTATTGACATGGGTTTTTCCCACTTTTTAGGTGTCCTTTATAAATATGTGGCATTGTGGTGTGTGAAGAATTGGGAAGTGATGGATGGGTTCTTGTGGTAAATGCGTAAATTGTAATGAGTGATTGGGTCGTGATAGTGTTTAGCTAGATATCGGATAGATTACTGATGAGCATCCTGAGTTTTTGCCTCCACTCCCATTTCGGCCTTGTGCCATAATTTATATGTATAATTTTATATATATGAGTAAATATTGTATATAATATGTACCAAAAAAAAGTCCAACATTGATTTGCGTTCTTTGAATGTCAGTGTCGCACTTTGGAAGGGAGTTATTATTCTTTCACCTTCTATAAAGAGATATATTTTTACTTTCGTGTCGCCTCAAGCAAGGCATTTTACTACCACTGTTGTGCAGGGGGTTACATAGGAGAAATGTTATGAAGAGTGAGAGGTTGCAGGGGGAGTCAGGAAGAGAGTAGAAGAAGGAAGCTATTACTGATGAGAGTGGGGTAGAGGAGGAGGAATGTTATGAAGAGTGAGAGGTTGCAGGGGGTGTCAGGAAGAGAGTAGGAGAAGGAAGCGATTACTGATGAGAGTGGGGTAGAGGAGGAGGAATGTTATGAGGAGTGAGAGATTGCAGGGGGTGTCAGGAAGAGAGTAGGAGAAGGAAGCGATTACTGATGAGAGTGGGGTAGAGGAGGAGGAATGTTATGAAGAGTGAGAGGTTGCAGGGGGTGTCAGGAAGAGAGTAGGAGAAGGAAGCGATTACTGATGAGAGTGGGGTAGAGGAGGAGGAATGTTATGAAGAGTGAGAGATTGCAGGGGGTGTCAGGAAGAGAGTAGGAGAAGGAAGCGATTACTGATGAGAGTGGGGTAGAGGAGGAGGAATGTTATGAGGAGTGAGAGATTGCAGGGGGTGTCAGGAAGAGAGTAGGAGAAGGAAGCGATTACTGATGAGAGTGGGGTAGAGGAGGAGGAATGTTATGAGGAGTGAGAGGAAGAGAATTCCACAGGCGGGAAGTGCGAGGTTGAGTTTTTGCTGATGGTGTTTTAGCGTATTTGCTTTATCGTCTTTTGTAAATAAGCCATTTCAAATTTTGTCACAATGTATCTTTGCACAGTCGGCGTTTAGCATTTATAACTTTTGAAAATCGAGATTTTCAAAACGTGTGAAAAAGAAACAAAAAGAATCTGAATGAAATCCCCTAGATTACTTACTCAAAACACTTACACCCTTGTGCAAATTAATAGAAAAAAAATGTCTTCCTAGGATCTTTCACACTTTCCCCGATCACGTATACGTCGTCTCTTAGCGTTGTTTTTCTCTTCCGTACGCATTTTTCTCTATGATTTGGACTGGTCGCTCCAGTTTGTTTCTTCGCCTTGACAGGACAATTGAAAAGCTGGTACCAACAATATCCTCGATTTCTCTGTAAGGGTTGCTAGTGTGTTTGTGCAACGTTACAATTTTCGTACGCTTTCTTGGAGTAACGTTCATTGTAGACAATGGCTGTAGGATAACTAATCGACAGTCGAGACAATGGTGATTGGGTAAGACAAAATTCTAATACAATAACGGTTAAGGCAATATTTTTCAAGGTCAAACAAATTTCATCATACACTCCGGAAATGGATTCATATTATTGCACACCACTGTAAATGACGTAATCTGAGAAAAAAAAAGAAAGCAATTACACCCTTGTTATGGTGCTCTATTTATAAGAATGGACTCTTCCACCGTCAATAAATAATAACGGGACACAGCGGTAAGGTAGTCTAAATGCAGTGTTGAGACAGTCGTGACGCAGCGTAACAATACAGTTCAGACATACACGACTCTTTTACTGATTACTAACACTCTTACTTATATATATATATATGTTCTGTTATTCTAATACACTGTTTGAACCTATCTTCTTGTTTTCAGTATCTTTCTTCCTGGGCCCTAACAGGCCACAACAAATTGGCGACAAAGATTCTTCACAACAACCCTGTCATTCCAGAGGGGCTAAAACTTTCCGTACAGTGAAAGAATTGAAACTAAAACAGTTGTTTAAATTAATTTGCAAAAGAGTGAAAATTATGTAAATTTTAAAAATCAAATGTTTCAGTGTCTCTCGTCCGTGCTCATGCATAGTCGCATCAACTAAAACATAAAATTAATCCAAGGAAGACCTAAAGGATGAAATGCATCACGAGAAAAATGTTTCCCCAAAATGGTTCCTGATATATAGAATATTTATACATCGCTATTCCCATATATATATATATATATATATATATATATATATATATATATATATATATATATAAATAAAATTAAGACAGACACGTTATTTCATAGTAAATCGGAAGTGTAGGACTATTTCAGGCGAACCATCATCAGCATCAGTCTTTATTTTACAAAGGATTTTACACGAAATTCGTGATTTTACACGAGATTCGTGTAAAATCCTTTGTACAATAAAGACTGAAGCTGATGATGGTTCGCATGAAATAGGCCTACGCCTCCAATTTACCATGAAATAACGTGTCTGCCTTAATTTTTCTTATATTTTCTCTATATGTATTTATATACATATATATTTAGAGTTCTCTTAGAGAGTTATCCGACGTCCGTATGTACAGGGTACTCCTTTAAATTCTTCTATACCCACACTGCATGCTGGTATATATATATATATATATATATATATATATATATATATATATATATTATGTCTTATTTCTTCGTTAACTTTACCCCTGTCTACCCCATTTGTTTTTTTTTTCTTTCCTTTCCCTACAACATTTCTATTCCTGTGACATTTAAATTTTGATTTTGGATTTTTTAATACAGACGTAATCTAAAAGTTTTCTTTCAATTTCTAGTCATGTATATCTGGCTCCGAACCTCTGTTTTTATGTATAGACGACAAATATTAAATAATTTTTTTTATTTTTTTAATACCGTCTTTCTCTTTTTTTTTTTCTAACTTCCTGTGTATGGATACGTTTTTGGGTTCTTTCCGGTCTGTGAATATTTATACCATATTTGAAATGATAAACTTTTGTTTCTGATCGTTGCTGAAGAAGCGAGAATTTTCTCACTTAGCTATTTAACGAATGTAAAATTTCGCATTTATATATATATATACTAGCAGTAATGCCCGGCGTTGCTCGGGTGTAATGAAAGCTTTAAAACTAATCCATGGTCCTGGAGCTCAGACACTTTGGACGTTGGCACGAAAGACTAAAAAGCAATAGTTACTTCCAGTGAAAGCGAAACCGTAGACTGAAAGAAAAATGAATGGATGTAAGTCAAATTTTGATTTCCCGGTATCGATATCGAATAAGTTTTTTTCGTCGTAAACTGAATCTTGAAGGTTAAATAAGTCCTCTGAGTAAATGGTATCATGGCTGAGACTAAGAACTACAATTATACCTACTTAGAGCCAAACCCGAAGCAAAAACTAAAAACAAAGGACTGAAAAAAATGCAGACAACTTCTGAATATCGTTTTTTATGCCTTTGACTATGAGTGCATCAATTTTAATTAAAATCGGACCACTCCTTCTATAACCCGATTTTTTCGATTATCGATTTTCGATATTTTTCGGGGGTACCACGACACAAAACTTAGCTAAGAACACCCGCAGACGCTTATAGTACAACTGTGTAAATTTTCAAGAAAATCGGTTCAGCCGTTTCGGAGTCTATAGGTAACGGACACACACATACACACACAAAGTTTCATTTATATATATATATATATATATATATATATATATATATATATATATAATTGTAATCGACATGTTTGATAATATTTTTACAGATTTGTACATTTCCTAATTAATACATAACCGATTTTGCTGTGACGATAAAATACATCTAGAAGCAAGTCCTTTAGCTGAGAGATTAAACGTTTGGAAGAACGTCGAACTAGCTCATAATTACTGTTGTTCACATACCCATTGGGATCAGGGGCAGTAGCACCTGTTAGGATTCCAGATATGGGTAATTACTGAACCTCAGAAGTGGGGTCAAAACAACGAAACTCTCAAGGAATATTATTGTAGCAAGAACACAGCAATATATTATATAGTAAAAAAAAATGAAAGACAATACATTATTGGAAATGTTAAAGAAAAAATACCAGTAACATATTCTTGGAAAAGGAAAAGAATACTTACCAGTAACACATAATTGAAAAAGGAAAGAGAATTTTTTCCAGGAATATATTATTCGATAAAATAAGATAAAACTTACCAGTAACACATTATTGGAAATGAAAGAAAAAATTATCAGTAGTACATTATTTAAGAGGAAGAGAGGTAACACCCATTAATATTTTATTAACAAAGAAAGAGAAAAATTACGTGTAACGCACTGCAAACGGAACAGAAATAAATATTAGCAATATATTTTTAGAAAAGCAGAAAAACTTCCAAAAGTATATATATGAAAAAAAAATTTCAGAAATATATACTTGAAAAAGAAAAAAGAATTAACAGTGAGACATTTGAAACAGAAGATAAAATCACAAGAAACAAATTACTGGAAAAGGAAGAGAAAAATTACCAAGAGTTAATTATCGGAAAATGAAAGATAATATTTTACAGAAATGCATTATTGAAAACCGCAAAGAAAAATGAAAAATAATACATTGTTAGAAAATGAAAATAATAATTATCAGTAAAACATTATTGGAAGCAGAAGATAAAAAATATACCAGTCGATACTTTATTAGAAATGGAATAGAACAATTAACAGTAACACATTATTAGAAAAATGACGAGAAACATTAGCAGCAATGCTTTATCGAAAAAGGAAGAGAAATATTAACTTTCATACATTATTGGAAAAGTACGAGAAAAAAATCCTTGTAATACATTACTAGAAATGAATAAAACAAACTAGCAATAATACGTTATTGGAATAGTAAGAGATAAATTAATAACAATGCATTATTGGATAAAAGAAGAAAAAATATCAGTAATAAATTATTGATAAATGAAGAGAAAAAGCACTAGATTTTTTTAATGATAACATAACAAGGCTCCCAACAAAATTTAATTTTTGCATGACATGAACTTTAGAAAGGTAATATACCGTTAAATGAATTTATCCCAGTATATGAATTAAAATTAAAAAAAAGAACTTATCTTACTTAGAACATGTATTTATAAACAAATATGAAAATGTTTTGTTTTGTTTTAAATTTAGCAACACCCAAAAAGCTAATTGAAAACTCAATGTAAATTATGAATGAGGATAAGTGACTTATTTTTATGTCGAATAAACAAATGTGAGGTTTTTCAATGTTAATAATGTAATTAATGTTTACATTATTTTAGTTTAGTATTAATTTATATATTATATATTTTTGCATAATAGAAGGTTATGATTTTAATTTTTAATATATATATATAAAGACGGAAATCTAAGCAAGAGCCAACAACCGACCACGGTTTTGCCTAACGGCTCGTCAGGGAAATAGCCAATTTCCCTGACGAGCCGTTAAGCGAAACCGTGGTCGGTTGTTGGCTCTTGCTTAGATTTCTGTCTTCGTTTGCTCTACTTTCGTATTGAGCGCTTTAGTGTTACGGTTTTCGTCTTGTTTTTTTTTTCTTTCTTACGAGTGCTTGACTTTTTGTTCATGTATTTCGTTTGTTTCTTTTTTTGCTTCCCTTTATTTTCCCTCCGAGTTTGTTCTCGGTGAGTTATACAAGACGATTTAAATTATAGCTTGATTAATACTAGTTTTACTATTGGTATTGTTGTTGCCATAGTTAATATTATTATTATTATATATATATATATATATATATATATATGTGTGTGTGTGTGTGTGTGTGTGTGTGTGTGTGTGTGTGTGTTAAAAACAGCGGTTGAATTAGAATGATTAGAGATGGAAAAAAGACAAAATGCTTTTTATGTTATTCTTTGCTATTTACTTATGTCTTTGAAAAGTTCTGGAGGTGGAATGATTCGACTATTCAAAAAAAAAAAAAATTAAAGTTAAAAACTTATTTCAATTTATATAACTTAAATATAGTTCCAAATCCTCCTACTCCAAATAATTTCCCATAAACTACAAAATCTATTCCTTTTTTATTATATATATATATATAATTATGAATTAATTCTGCATTGCGACACGAAAATTTATATGTTTCGAGATATATTTTCTTCATCAGGCAATGTTGGATGTTGGTTGTGCAAAACCAACATCCAACATTGCCTGATGAAGAGAATCTATCTCGAAACATAGAAATTTCTGTTTCGCGATGCCCAATTTATTTCATAATTATACGATTATATTAAGCTCTATAACATCTATTATATTTATAATAAAATAAATGACGGGTTACTTAAAATAGTAAAACCTTGAGTTCTCTTCAGATAGATTTATATATATATATATATATATATATATATATATATATATATATATATATATATATATAAAGTTCTTACAATCTAAAAATAATTTATCGCGTAAAACGTTTCATAACCGTTAAAAAAAATGCAAACAAAATCCACAGACGAAAAGTTGTAATGTTATCGCTACACTATCGCTATTTCCCTGGCAATGTTCAGATGAACTAAATTCTTAACTGTCAAAAATTCAAGCCTTCACTCTTAAGACCCACTTAACCACATACAAAAGGTGAAATCAGTCTTATTCATATCATATACCAATAGTAAGGCTGAAGCTTCATTTTCGGAGAACCGTTACTTTTTTAAATAAATTACCAAGGGGATCTTCCCTGTGGCTATAATTTTAATCACTTAGGGTCAATCTTTTCCTATTCTTCCTTTCCTCGTTTACTAATCATTTTTCATCTTCTTCTTAACTTCATAAAACACACTTTATACTGCTACAACTACCTTGAGTGGCACTTGGGCTTTGTAAACGTTTCAGAGGAAAAAAAAGACAAAAGGATTGTAATTTATTTGCTTTTAAATATAGAGCGTCTGTTCCACAAAGTCAAAGTTAACTACTTCAAATCTAGAGTAAACTATAAGAGTTTCGTGATACCTGAAGTATAAATAACACATGAATACCATTTTACTTTATTTAGAAGGCTAATGAGTACAAGGACTAAGGGTAAAACTACAATTTAATTAAAAATATGAAGTTAATATATATTTACCTTGTGCTTTAGTAAGACACAAGTAGCAATCTTCAGTGTGATTTTGCGGCTCTCTCCAGACCATCGGAATACCGAATTTGAGGGTTTTTCCAGAACTCATTTATTTAAGTATTATATCTACTTGAAGATAATATATATATTCAAAAATATTAAGTAATTTTGAAACTTACGTGTAAGTGTAAAATTTACGTAATAATATAAAAATTTCAATAACCAGTTACAAAAAATGAGACCTGATAGACAAAAATGCGTGCCATTTTCGTAATCTACGCAAAAAATTGCCCTAGAAAAGTTTCTTCTCTGCTCAGTAATTTTTTGGTTGTTGGACAGTGTTATCTATCTTACATATCCTCATAAACTGCCCTTAACACCTCCCCTGCGTTAAGTGATTCTTTGCTCTTTTATTTGAAGAATATGTAGAAAAAATATCATATATATTACAGGATATCCTCATGATCTGCCCTTACCACCTTACTGCCCTCATAATCTGCCATTAACATCTCCCCTACGTTAAGTGATTCTTTGCTCTTTTATTTGAAGAATATGTAGAAAAAATATCATATGCATTACAGGATATCCTCATAATCTGCCCTTACCACCTCATAATCTGCCCTTACCACCTTACTGCCCTCATAATCTGCCCTTACCACCTCCCCTACGTTAAGTGATTCTTTGCTCTTTTATTTGAAGTCTATGTAAAAAAAAAATATCATATACATTACAGGATACTTATACAATGATTTAATATTTTATACGTTTTTTATATAGTTTATACGTTTGTGAGAAAAGTAAATAGACAAAAAGGATTTTAATTTATTACTTCTAAATATAGAGCGTCTGTTCCACAAAGTCAAAGTTAACTACTTCAAATCTAGAGTAAACTATTATCTACTTACATATCCTCATAATCTACTTTTACCGCCTCCTCTACGTTAAGTGATTCTTTGGTCTTTTATTTGAAGCATACGTAGAAAAATTCATATACATTACAGGATACCTGTACAATGCTTTAATATTTTATACAGAACTTCCTACAAAACAGGGCTCGGGAGCCACTCAAAATAGTGATTAGTAAATTAGCTGTCTGGAATCAATGCAAGCGTTTTAAGGGTCAGACGGTCAATAGATTCTGAATATTTTTTTCAGAATATGCAGCCTTATATATATTTATATTTTAATTGTTTTAATATCACTTGAAAAATGACAAGCCTTCTGTTGAAATATTAATTTACCTTCGCAAACACTGTGTTTTTTCTTTGCTTTTTCTTTTCATAAATCGGGCTCTTCTCTTAACTGTAACTGTGTTATTGTTCATAATATCAATCCCATTTCACTTGTCCGAGGAGGCAAAGTATTTGAGTTTGAATTTTGTTTAACGGCGTATCAACCTCTGCGTGTTATTTAATGCCAAAAAGTTGGGGTTTTAATGTATTTTTTTAATGTTCGGTTATAGTGAGAAGGTTGATTTAGTCAGATTTTGATGAAAAATATATTTTTATTTTAGAAAACTGAAGATGTTTTCTAGTTGTTTTTTTTTTAAATATGTATTGCTGGTTTTTTTTCTTTTAAAAATGTATTATGGCAATATTTATTTCTTTTAAAAATGTGGCAATAATTATTTACTTTTAAAAATGTATTATGGCAATAATATTTTTCTTTTAAAAATGTCTTACGGCAATAATTTTTTCCTTTAGAAATGTATTATGGCAATAATTTTTTTCCTTCAAAACTTTGTTTTGGTAATAAGTTTTTTCTTCAAAAAGGTACTGTTGTTAATATTTTTTCTTCAAAAATGTATATTTATCTATAAGAATTTATTTCTATAGGAAAGTTTTGTAATTTGCTTGAAGCATTGTGTATATAAGGTGTACGGGTAGGTATTAGAAGGCTAGCACAATGCGTTGAGTATAATAAGGGAAGGTAAAGAAGGTGTTGGGCATTACCCATTTATTTTTCATTAATATTTCGAGATCAACATCTCATCTTCAGAATGATAGGAGAGAATAATAGATAAGTAACACCCAACACCTTTTTATCTTCCTTTATTATATTAAGTGCATTGTGATAGCCTTCAAATACCTACACATACATTTTATTTTTATGTACATCTAAACTTATTTATAAATGGAACTTTGTCTGTGTGAGTGTATGTGTGTGTGTGTGTGTGTGTGTGTGTGTGTGTGTGTGTGTCCGTTACCTATAGACTCTGAAACGGCTGAACCGATTTTCTTGAAAATTTACACAGTTGTACTATAAGCATCTGCGAGTGTCCTTAGCTAGGTTTTGTGTCGAGGTACCCACGATAAATATCGAAAATTGATGATCGAAAAAATTGGGTTATAGAAGAAGGGGTCCGATTTTAATCAAATTTGATACACTCATAAACAAAGACATAAGAAATGATATTCAAAAGTTTCAAGTTGGCAGTTCTTAAAATAGTGCAGAAAATCGATAATATATATATATATATATATATACATATATATATATATATATATATATATATATATATAAGGCAAGATGTTTGTGTGTGTCTGTTTATCTGCCAGTATGTCTGTATTTTTTTCAGCCCTTTTATTTTAGATTTTGCTTCGGGTTTGGCTCTAAGTAGGTATAATTGTATCATGTCTCAGTCATGATATAATTTACTCAGAGGACTCATTTAGCCTTCAAAATTCAGTTTACGACGAAAAAACGTATTTGATATCGATACCAGGCAATCAAAATTTGACTTACATCCATTCATTTTTCTTTTTGTCTACGGTTTCGCTTTAACTGGAAACAACTATTGCTTTTTAGTCTTTTGTGGCAACGTCTAAAGTGTCTGAGCTCCAGGACCATGGATTAGTTTTAAAGCTTTCATCACACCCGAGCAACGCCGGGCTATACTGCTAGTATTTCTATAAAAGTCTATGTTTATATTTTCATAGTGATTCGATCTCAGTTTGGGGGTTAACTATTTGCCTATAGATGGGACCCTAACAGTTGCTACCACTCCGGGTCAGGGTAGACCTGGTAACAACAGCAATTAAGAGGTGGTTCTTTGCTTTTCACAACCGGCCAATCTCAGGCCATGGTGCAGTATGTAGTTTACCGTCATACCAAGGACCTCAATGGAAGGTGAGGTGATAAAGAGTGAAGATTATGAGGATAAGAAGGATAGATAAGGGTTAGACATTAACGTGACAAGCCTGGGGTTGGAATTTTCATGAGTATATTTAATAATAATAACAAGCAACAATATCCGATAAAAAATTACATTTTTCCCCATGTGAATTATCTCCTAGTATATCGCTATATTTATGGGTGAAAACGCCTCAGTATCGGATGTGCTGTGGTGCAGTGGATATCGACTTGGAACAAGAAATCAGAGAGACGTGTTCGAATTCTAGTTGAATTTTTCACATTCACATCCGCGCAAATACCCTTGGGAAAGGTATGAATCCGTCACTTCTCCCACCGGCTATGGGTTAAATACCAAGACAGATTGTGTTCTATTGCCTTGGTTGGCAATCAGTCTACCGCAGAAAGTAATGGCAACATACTGCTTGAAAATCTTCTGCCTGCTCAGTCATGTCTCTTTGGAGACATGATCGCCCAAATGTGTATTGCGTATGACACTTATCTGACTGATCGGGGTTCGAGCGTTTGTAGATGCAGACAGAAGAAGACTTATTGTTATTAAAGGGATTTAAAAGACAACAAGCAACCATATACGATTAAGCAAACCTTTTACCGTTCATAATTAGTCCTACTGAATATCCGTTAAAATAATTTAAAATAAAAAACGCCTATCTAACAGGCAATTTAAAATAACAGTTCTAGACTATCCAATAGCATTAAGAATAATTTTAAGTAACAATTCCCGCTAATCCAATAGGCGTTAGCGAAATTCGACATGGTACAATGGTTAGCGAAATTGACTCGTTAATTACGAATGAAAATTGAGTTCGATTCTCACTAGGTTGACCCATACATGCGGCCATGTGCCGCATCTATCACCTATCCAATAGTTGAAAATAACAGTTGCCACTTATACAATAGTCGCTGTATTATTTTAAAATAGCTGTTTCTGACTACCCAGAGCCGTTAGAATAATTTAAAATAGCAATTCCAGCCTATCCAAAAGCCTTTTGTAGATAATCATATCGCCCCAAGCAAGGTAGTTTACTGCCACTGGTGGGCAGAGGGGTTACATAGGAGGAGAATTATCAGAAAGAGTGACAGGTTATAGGAGATGTCAGGAAGTTCGTAAGAGAAGAATGAGAATACTGATGAGAATGGAGTGGATGGAGAAAGGAGCATGAGAGAGAGGATGCAAGTTAGTGAGATAGGAGATGACTATTGACTTTACATTTAAATTCCTGGCGATTGTAGCTGTCGGGGAGGCAAGTAAACGGAAAGGAATTCCATAAGTCGAAAGTGAGAGAAAAGTAGCTGTTGGAGTAGAATATTCGTTTACATTTTATTGGTTTCACAGTAAAAGGGTGGCGCCTAATTGCTAATCTCGTGGTTCGAGTAAATTCATATATATGGGGATACCAGTGAGCTAAGTTTATCGAAGCAGAAACTGTGAAAGTATTTGTAGAAGGGAAACAGGGAAGCTACATTACGCCGGTGAGAAAGTAACGCCATCTGAGCTGCCAAGTTCAAGGGAAAAAAGAATAAACTTTATTCTTTTGTTATATTTAAGCTTCCGTAATGGTTGATTTTCATTGCCCAATCAGGAAAGCATCTGTTCTCAACAGGCAGTTTTACGAGTAAAAACAATATTTAATTAATGTTGCTAACTCGTCATAAATAAGTGATGATCATAGTCAGTCAGTCAGTTAAGTGCCATACGTGATACACGCTTGGACGATCATGTCTCGAAAGAGACATGACTGACTGGGCAGAAGATTATCCCGCAGTAGGTTGCCATTGCTTTCTGCGGTAGACTGGCTGCCGACCAAGGCTATAGAACCCAATCTGTCCTGTTATTTAACCTATAACTGGAAGGAAGAGATGGATTAATACCTTTCCCAAGGGTATTTGCGCGTAAGTGAATGCAATGAATTCAGCTGGGATTCGAACTCTGCTCCCCGAAGAATATGGTTTACCTTACTGAAAAAATGCTGGACAATATCATCGAAAATGAGGACAAAACTTGAAGCAGCGAAATGTGGTTTTACAGAAGGATGCTGCTGATGAGGTTTTGGAAAGAATGGCAACGAAAAGGAAATTAATAGTGAGCACCAGGAAGAGACAACTGAAGTTTCTTGGACATGCAACGAGGAAGGAGAGCTTGGAGAAACTGATACTGACTGGCCAGACAGAAGGAAAAAGAGACAGAGGAAGGCAGCGGATAACATATTTGCAGGGCCTGATCAGGTGGATGACGGAACGGGTGTTGTGAGGTGTAACAGGAGCAACCATACTAAGAGCCTCTAGGGATAGGGAGCCTACGTTCTGAAGAGACGGGGTACATTGAAGAAAAAGAAGAAATTTCTGTACCGCTTGATTTTAATATCACCCGCCTGTAGTTGATTGATGATAGTATAATTTGAAGTGCATTACCTAATTGTTGCGATTTAAATTAAAACAGTTTTATGCTGTTTTGTGTATTCTGTTTGTTTCCTTTTTTTTTAAATTATATCTATTGTAATCTTGGGGGATTGTTTCTTAAAATTACATATTTACAAATATTAGTATCTAAACTTATTTATAAATAGAACTTTTGTGTGTATGTGTGTGTATGTGTGTGTGTGTCCGTTAAGTGATTTTCGAGGTACTTAAAAGGATTTTTTTACTATTTATAAAAGAAAAAAAATCTGCTTTTGGCTTTTTTTATCGGGTTACAGAACCCACATTTAGAAATCGTGGCCCCGATTTACTCACATTTGCAGCCATCGCAAAGAACAATTTAGCCGGATTATTTTTGGGTGAATTCAGAGAAAAGTTCAGAATATATATATATATATATATATATATATATATATATATATATATATAAAATTATTTAGAAATGGAACTTTGTCTCTCTCTGTGTGTACGTGTGTGTGTGTCCGTTACCTATAGTCTCCGAAACGGCTGAACCGATTTTCTTGAAAATTTACACAGTTGTACTATAAGCGTCTGCGAGTGTTCTTAGCTCGGTTTTGTGCCGAGGTACACCAGATAAATATCGAAAATCGATAATCGAAAAAATCGGGTTATAGAAGGAATGGTCTGATTTTAATCAAATTTGATACTCTCATAGACAAAGACATAAGAAACGATATTCAGAAATTTCAAGGTTGCAGTTCTTACAATAGTGCAGAAAATCGATAATATATATATATATATATATATATATATATATATATACGGCAAGATGTTTGTGTGTGTGTCTGTTTATCTGTTTGAATGTCTTAATTTTTTTCAGCCCTTTTATTTTAGTTTTGTATAATTGTAGTTCTTAGTCTCAGCCATCATACCATTTACTCAGAGGACTCATTCAGCCTTCAAAATTCAGTTTATAACGAAAAACACTTATTTGATATCGATACCAGGAAATCAAAATTTGACTTACATCCATTCATTTTTCTTTCAGTCTCCGGTTTCGCTTTAACTGGAAACAACTATTGCTTTTTAGTCTTTCGTGCCAACGTCCAAAAAGTCTGAACTCCTGAACCATGGATTAGTTTTAAAGCTTTCATTATTCCCGGGCAACGCCGGGCTATACTGTTAGTTTGTCTATAGTTCTGAGATGAGGCAGTATTTACAGTATTCACATTATTCGTACTGTTCCTTATTTTTGTTGACATTTCTTCAGGTGCTAGGAATTTCGAACAGAACCTTTTAGTCCTAGCACCGGAAGAATGCCGGAGCGTACAACGACCGAAACGTCGTACAAATGAAAACAAGGATGAGGCCAATAGTCCGAATAATGTAAATATTACAAATATTAACCGATATTATTAAAACTTTAACTGTTTAAATATGTTTGTGGTATTTATTCTAAATTTAAGGCTTTCATTTTTACTAATTAGTGAGTTTTTGATTTTAAAACAGAGGAGATCGAACTGTTCGAATAGGAGTCTCGTTTGAAATCCATTTGACCATTGTGCTACCCTTCGAGTTTTCGTTGCCTTTGTTATTCTTGGTGATAGCCTCTTTTCTGTCACAGTTTTTGTTCTAGAGAAGGAATGACGAACGGGCGTTCTGCGGGTTTAACGCACCGTGACAAGTAATTCTGTCGCTTGTTTCCCCCAGTTGAACAGGCTGACGTCATTTCTCCGCCACAATTACACCAGTCGCCTCAATTAGGAAGTTATTTTGACTTTTGTAACTCACTTACAGCAGCGACAGTTGAAGTGCGGTTGAAACCGATTAAGTGATACTGGATATTATGACAGATAGTCGTTAAATGACTAGTGCAGCGAGTATAAATTATCACCAAGAGTAACAGAAAGAGAGATGGAAGAGAGAGAGAGAGAGAGAGAGAGAGAGAGAGAGAGAATAAATACTATTATACATAGCCTAAGACAGTTGTTTGCAATTTATCTTTGTTTTATGCAAAAACAAAAAAAAAAAAAAAAAAAAAAAAAAGCCCGGCAAAAAAGCAGGAGGAAATAAAAATCCGAGAAACAATCACGCCATCAAAACAGAGTGTCTCTAGCAATAATACAAAATACCGAGGCGACTTGCTGCCATTTGGTATTCAGTGTAACCGCCTTTTATTTGAAAATCCAACGGCGGTCTCTTGTCATAGTATGAAATGTCGACGGATCTGAAGGAAACTACCGCTACCTTTAAATTTGTTGTTTTTCTTTTTTGTCTTTTTTTTTTTTTTTTGCTTTTTTCATTGCAGTCTTATCGATTACACCCTAAACTTTCCGATTGACGAAAAAAAAAAAATGAAAAAATTACAATATTGAATCATTTTAGTGGGTGCTCACTTTTTGATACAACGTTATAGTAAATCGATCCTCCATTTTGTAACCACTCGCGTTGAGGTTGCTTTGTTTTGTTTATTTAGGAGGAGTTGTTGCTCTTTTCTTTTTTTTTTTTTTTTTTGTCTTTTTCAAGTTTTCTTTAGTTTTTACGATGGCATCTTCCTCGGAAACTCCAAGAATGGCTTTATTCAAAAATTTTGTAAAGGAGTAAGTAGTTGAATATGCGTAAGCAAAAAAGTTAATTTCACAGGATCAATTTACTATACGGTTTTCTGAAAAACTGAGACCCCGCTAAAATGGCTTAAATGTTGAAGTTTTACAAATTGTTTCGTCAATCGGAAAGTTTAGGGGTTAATCGATAAGATTGCACTGAAAAAAGTAAAAGAAAAATTAATAATTAACCAATTTAAAAGTAGTGGTAGTGTCGTACCGGCGAGTGGTTCCAAAATGGAGGATCGATTTGCTATAACGTTGTATGAAAAACTGAGACCCCTCTAAAATTGTTGAAATATTGACATTTTTCCATTTTTTTTTTTTTTTTGATAATCGAAAACTATGTAATAACCGATAAGGCTAGGTTGAAAAAAGTAAAAAAAGAAAAAAAAAAGAAAAACAACAAATTTAAAGGTGGTGGTAGTCTCCTTCAGGTCCGCCAAAATGTCTAATACGAGCAACAGCAACCAATTGCCTCTGGTATGAAAAGTGTGACAATGACAAAATAATCAATTACTTCTGGTATGAAAAATCTAAAACCGGTAATAGAATCAAATACCTCTTGTATGTAAGGTACAATAATATGAACAGCAATCAGTTGCTTTTACTATGAAATGTCGAATAATGGCAAAGGTAATCAACTGCTTTTGTTATAAGAAGTCAAATATTAGCAACAACAATCAATTATCCCTGTATAAAAAGCCTAATACAGGCAACAGCAATTAATTGTCTCTGGTATGAAAAATCAAATTGCACCTAATATGATACGTCCAATACTAGCAGAAGCAATCAGTTGCCTTTGGCGTGAAAAGACAAACGCCCTAACAGCAATCAATGGATTCTGTATAGAAAGATTAATACTAAAACGGTGATCAGTTGCCTCTCGTATAAAAACTCCATTACTCACAGGAAGCAATCAATTGTTTTTTATATGAAAACACCGACAAACAATTACTAATTGTATGAAACGTTTAATACTAGCAACGGTGATCAATTGCTTCCAGTATGAAAGTCTAATATTCGCATATAAAATCAATTGCATTTGGTACGAGAACTCAAATACTAGCAACAAGAATCAGTTACCCCTGGTATGAACCCGCTAATCGAGTCAACTGCGATCAATTGCCGCTAGTATAAAATACATATTACGAGCAACAGCCACCAGTTACCTGTGGTATGATAGGTATAATACTGGCGACAGCTTTCAACTGGCTTTGATATAAAAACTTTAATACTGGCAACAGAAATTAACTGCCTCTGTTATGAAAAGATCAATACTGGCAACAGTATTCAATTGTCTCTAATAAGTAAAGTTAAATACAGACAACGGCGATCAGTTGCTGCTAGTATGAATGTCCAATACGAGCAACAGCAAACAGTTGCTTCTGGTATGAAAAGTATGATACTGGCAACAACAATTTATTGCATCTGTTATGAAAGGTCAAATACTGTTAACAGTAATCAATTGCGTCTAGTATGAAAAGTCCAATACAGAAAACGACGATCAATTGCTGCTGTCAGTTACAAGCAACAACAACTAATTCCCTCTGGTATGAAATGTATACTACCGGCAAAAGCAATCAATTGCTTTTGGTATGAAATGTCCAATACTAGCTATAGCTGTCATCTGACTCTGGTATAAAACGTCTAATACTTGCGACAATGATTATTTGCTTATGTTATAAAACCTTTAATACTGCCAACAGAAATCAATTGCCTTCGGTATTAAATGTCCAATGCTAACTACAACTGTCAACTGACTCTGGTATAAAACGTCCAATACTTGCAACAATAATTAATTGCTTATGTTATAAAAAGTTTAATACAGCCAACAGCAAACATTGGTATGAAAGGTCCAATACTGGAAACAGCTATAGGCAAAATAGTTTGACCTTCAAACTGACGTCAAAACACTATGAAAGTATAAAAATAGACTCTTATAGAAAAATATACGTTTTGAATTAAAAATATTACCAAAAATACATTTTTGAAGGAAAAAGATTGTTACCATAAAACATTTTTGAAGAGAAAAAAATAATAAATCATCGAGTTCTTCAATTTACATCGTCCTGAGCATGACAATAAACTGCATCCAGCAGCAAGAGCTCTGACTGGAAGGTTGTGAGGAGCATGGAACCACCTTTTAATTGCTGTTGTCTACCCTGACCCGGAATGGTAGCACCTGTTAGGCTCCCAGCTATGGGTAAATAGTTAACCCCAAAACTTGGGGAAAAACACTATGGAGGTATAAAAATAGACTTTTATAGAAATATATACATAAAAATAGACTTTTATAGAAAATATACATTTTTGAGGAAAAAATTATTAACATAACACATTTTTGAAAGAAAATATTCTCAGTAAAATATTTTGATTACAAAACTAGAAGACATTTTCAGTTTTCTAAAAGAAACTTTTTTCATTAAAATCTGACTAAATAAACCTTCTTACTAGAACCAAACATTAAAAAGTGCCTTAAAAACCCGACTTTTTGGCATTAAATAACTCCCGGAGATTGATATGCCGTTAGACAAAACCCAAACTCAAACTTCTCTATCTTAAATATCCTCATAATCTCCAATTCTTGCCTCTTGCTCTTACGATTTACAACATCTACCTTGCGTGGCTCTAAGGCCTTGTATTGGGGAAACGATAGCTTAAAAAAGAAAATCTCTCGTACATATCCCCACTAGTTATATTTATTTGCAATAGCAATCGATTGATTATGTGACGGAAATTTCAATACCGTCAACAACAATCGAGTTTGGAATAAAAAGTTAAGCATTGACAACAGCGATTAATTGTCTTTGGTATGAAACTTCTTGGTAGGAGCAATTAATTGTTACATATTTTTGACAGTCAGTTAAGTGCAATACGTGATACACGCTTGGACGATCATGTCTCGAAAGAGACATAACTGACTCGACAGAAGATTTTCCCGCAGTAGGTTGCCATTACTTTCTGCGGAAGACTGGTTGCCAATCAAGGCTAAAGAAACCAATCTGTTCTGCTGTTTAACCCATAGCTAGAGAGATAAGTGATGGATTAATACTTTTATCAAGTGTATTTGCGCTGAAATGAATGCAATGATTTCAACCAGAATTCGAACTTGTTTCAAGCCGATATCTACTGCACCAAATCTGTGTTAGTTGTTTCACAACCTAAAAGACAATACTGGATTCAAAATCGATTCTATTTGTGTATTGAGACATTACCCCGTTTAAGCTGTTTGTTACTGAAACGACAGAAGGAGCTCATAGTATGGGGAGGCTACTGTTTTATGCACCACATTAATGTCCACAGGGTTAACAACAACAATATCCCCATCTTTGTTATTTTAATCACCTCAGCTCACATATTAAACTCTCCGACCTTCGTGAGGTTTCTTGAATTTCTGGGATGGTCTATTGATTTATATGCCTGATAAAACAATACGTTTATGAGCTTCAGCTGCTGAAAGCACTGTACATTATTAATTCGTACGGATTTTATGTCTCCAACGTTTACTGGTAACGTTTGGCTTCGTCGTTTCCAGTTTTTCGTCTTAGAATAGCTTGTAGCTCGTCTCACCGTGAACGGAATCCAACCCGTGAGAAAAAATAAAAAATAAAAAAAAGGAAGAAAGTTATTTATGCAAAAGTTTGGCCTGTAAAAACTTGAGTTATACACGGGTACGTACGTTAGCAATAAAAATAACAAAAAAAAAAAAAAGAAAAAAAAAAGAAAAAATGATAAAGAGCTTGAGAATGCTACAGCAAAAAGATGAATATCATCTTGTATGAAGCACATCGCTATTCAACGCTACACACCTTGACAAAAATAAGGGGCGACCATTCCAGAAAATAACTTGCTTTAAAGAAAAACCAAAACCAAAAAAGAATCTCAAAGAGCTGCAACGCAAGAAATTATGTTACCTTCATTGTGCGTATGTATGTGTATGCGTAAGCATGTGTATTATTGCGTATATATGTAGGTGTGTGTGAGAAACAGAGGGATATATATATATATATATAGAGAGAGAGAGAGAGAGCAAGTGCTTACATATATGTGCTGGGTGTGTTTTCTATCTAACCAGGTATCGATTAAACAGCAAAGATCTCAATATCTTCTGTCATTAGTTTCATTACTGTTGCCAGTATTGGTTTTTTCATAACAGAGATGATTAATCTCTGTTGCCAGTATTAAACGCTTTATGCTAAACTATCGCCCGGTTCACACTCCACCCACATCTATTGAACAGGTGTAGAGGCTCATCCCTTGTTCCCTGTTTAGGATGTGGTTTCCGGCTTTCTCTTTTCCAATCTTTTCACTTTTCTGTTCTTTTTTCTTTTTTTTTATTTATTTATGTATTCATTTATTTTTTTTCTTTTCAGTTGGAGTAGATAGACTAAACTATCGCCCGGTCACACTCCACCCACGTCTATTGAACAGGTGTAGAGGCTCATCTATTGTTTTCTGTTTAGGATGTGGTTTCTGGCCTTCTCTTTTCTAATCTTTTCACTCTTACGTAGCCCCCTGCACATCAGTGGCCTTACCGCCTTGCTTGGGGTGATATGATTAAAAAAAAATATCAAAGCCAATTAATTACTATTGCCAATATTATAGTTATCACACAAGAGGGAAGCAGCTTTTTCGTACCTGATCGTGGTGTAATGGTTAGCAATCTTGTCTCTCTATGATCGCTACTACTTAGTAGTGGGTTCGATTCTCAGGAAATGGCATCATATTTTTGGCCTTGTGCCAGATCTAAGCTGCGCTTAGAAAGTTATAACAGAGGCAATTAATCTTTGTTGCTAGTGTTATATTTTTCATGCCAGAGGCAATTAGTTGTGAGTACCTCGTCGTGGTGTAATGTTTAGCAAGCTTGTCTCACTAGTATCGCTACTACTTAGTAGTTGGTTCGTTTCTCAGTAAATGACATCATATTTTTGGCCTTGTGTCAGATCTAAGCTGCGCTTAGAAAGTTATTATAACAGAGGCAATTAATCTTTGTTGCTAGTGTTATATGTTTCATGCCAGAGGCAATTAGTTGTGAGTACCTCGTCGTGGTGTAATGGTTAACAAGCTTGTCTCGCTATGATCGCTACTACTTAGTAGTGGATTCTATTCTCAGGAAATGCCATCATATTTTTGGCCTTGTGCCAGATCTAAGCTGCGCTTAGAAAGTTATTATAACAGAGGCAATTAATCTCTGTTGCCAGTTTTATATTTTTCATGCCGGAGGCAATTAGTTGTGAGTACCTCGTCGTGGTGTAATGGTTAACAAGCTTGTCTCGCTATGATCGCTGCTACTGAGTAGTTGGTGCGATTCTCACTAAGTGACATCATATTTTTGGCCTTGTGCCACATCTTAGCTACGTTTTGAAAGTCATTATAACAGAAGCAAGTGATCTTTGTTGCCAGTATTAAACTTTTCATGTCAGGTGCAATTAGTTTTGAATATCTCGACGTGGTGTAATGGTTATCACGCTAGGATCGTTACTATTGAGTAGTGGGTTCGATTCTCACTGGTTGGGAATTTGGCTTTGTGCCACATCTAAGCGGCGACTGGAAAATCATCTGTGCTGAGTTTAAAAAGTCATTATAACAGAGGCAATTAATCTCTGCAGCCAGTATTTAACGTTTCATATAAAAACCAACTTATTACTGTTGCCAGTATTATTGTTTTATACCAGAAGCACTTAGTTTTGAGCACCTCGTCGTAGTGTAATGGTTAACAAGCTTGCCTTTCTAGATTCACGACAAGAGTGTGTTGAGCTCGATCCTCACTGGTTGCTACATACTTTCGGCTTGTGCCACGTCTAAGCTGCGCTTAGAAAATCACCTATCATGTCGTAGTTTTTACCTGAGATCTACAGACGTGGTAAACAATATTTGAAAACATAACGGAGCGTCTACTCAAATATGGGTATCCCTTAAAAATAACGTTTGTAGAAATAAAAATGATCAGTATACAACATTTGACAGTAAATCAAACAAAACGATAGTTTATTCTGCAATATATATATATATTATTGTCATCCGCAGACAGTTCTGTTTCGCTGTATCACAATTCATCAGTACGGTTAGACTCCGATGGCTACACAACCCAGGCTCGAAACCCGACCGATTTGGCGTCAGTCGGCGACTCTACCACGGGGCGTTCGGTGGAAAAAAAAAGGTAGTCTTTTTAGCGCATATCATATTACGCGCCCAATAGCTAGAGTGCTCAAATTTCATTTTTACTGAAATGAGCGATATAATCGTCTATATTTCTGAGATGAGGTAGTATTTACAGCATTTTCATTATTCGGACTACTGCCCTCATCTTTCTTGTCATTTGCACGACGTTTCGGTTGTTGTACACACCGGCCTTCTTCAGATGCTAGGAGTTTCGAACCGAACCATTTATTACAATCACTGGGATATACGAACTCCATTCCTTGCGTATTAGTGACTCTTTTGGTAGTCATGAGTTATCTCCTTCTAAGCCTGCAAGTTACTTTTTCACCACTGTTGTAGCCTGGTATTGAACTCACAACCTAAGAGTCAAGTTAGGAACTAACAAACGTCTTAAAATCACATGGTCCAGTGGATATAGACATTGGTTAGTTCCTGACTTGACTCTTAGAGTTGTGAGTTCAGTGCCAGGCTACAGCAGTGGTGAACAACTAACTTACAGGGTTAGAGGGGGATAACTCCTAATTTCCAATCCAGGCTTTACACAAGGAATGAGGATTATATGCCTCAGTGATTGTAATAAAGGGTTCGTTTTGAAATTCCTAGCACCTGAAGAAGGCTAGAGCGTACAAAGGCCGAAACGTCGTACAAATTGCAACAAAGATGAGGACAATAGTCCGAATAATGTAAATACAACAAAAAAAGATAATTGTCTTTTTTAAAAAATTTGTTCTCATACGACTTTTTTTTTTCGTTTTAATTAAACTTAAGGACTACTCATGTTAAATGGCTACTGATGGAGGTGCGTGATATGGATATACAAGGTGAGAGTACAAAGTGAATTTTACGAAGATATTAAATTATTATATAATTGAATATGAACTTCGTTTGTAAGCAAGAAGCTCTACTCAGCTTCTTCGTAACAGCTACTTTGTGGAACAGACTCTCAGGTGGTTCCCTCTCTTAACACTACAATATTAATTTTAACTTTAGGTTAAAATTTTAGTGTTAAGAAAAGTACTCAGCCGGGAGTCTGTTACACCATGTTTTAGGGTGAAGTAATTACCCGGGAATGTGTTTCACAAATCTAGGATAAAATAAATGATTATGAAGAAGGTCAAAAAGTTCATTGTGAAGCTCGCTGGCAGGCCAGCTTTTTTTTTTTTTTTTTTTGTCACCTCAAGGAAATGGATTGCGTGGCTCCCTTTCTCGGCCGTTACACTGGACAGTTGTGAAACAAACACCTATTAAGCCGCGCCTACTTCAACTTCCTCTTTATCAGTCTGACTGTTAATCCGCACGTCCATCTCTAACACACGCAATCCGCCGAGTGAGTTTCTTTTTATGCCATTCCAAGACAGCCAAAATTTGCATGTGTCCGAATATCGTCTCGTTTTGGACGAGATCGGTGCGCATAAATTGTGTCTTCAATAGCGGCCATATTTCTTTTTTATCATCACTTTGCAAGTAATACACGTTCTCGCTTGTTTTGAATTCCGATATCAGTCATGTCTTTCGTTACAAAAAGAAAAGTTTAAGATTGTAGTGTTTAGTACTCACCCGGGAGTGTGTTCCACAAAATAGCTGTTAGGAAGAATCTGATTGTGTAGACCTTTCTTCTTAGAAATGAAATACGGAAAGAATGAAAATGATTCAATCTTGGCGGTTAATAGTTGTTAATTTTTTTATTAATGAGAGTCTATGTCAGAGTAATAACGAGAGATTAAATACGGCAACTTTGCTGCTTTTTGGTCTGATTTTCTTCTTCTTCTTCTACTCTGTGCTCTGTCCCTTCAGGACGTAGGCTATCATGGCTTTCTACGCCTCCCTATCCCTGGTGGCTCTTAGCATGCCTTCTCCTGTTACACCATGCAACCCTCGTTCCATCATCCACCTGATTAGGTCCTTCAAATATGCTATCCGCTGCTTTCCCCTGTTAATTTTTCCCTCTATCAAGCCTGTTAGTATCAGGTTCTCCAAGCCTTCTTTTCTCATTGCATGTCCCAGGAACTTCAGCTGTCTATTCCTGGTGCTCAGTATTAATTTCCTTTTCGTTTCCATCCTTTCCAAAACCTCAGCATTGCTAGATCCATGATATTCGCAGCATCCTTCTGTAGAACCACATTTCAGTTGCTTCAAGTTTTTCCTTCATCTTTGATGATATTGTCCAAAATTCACTGCCATATTGAAGGACGGACAGCACCTAGCAATCCCGTACTCTCTTCTTTGTTTCTCGCGTAATTGTCCTGTTTCTTCTGAAGCGGTAAAAAAGCCGAGTATTTTTTCAGCTATTTGGCGATTAATCCTACAAATGAATTCCAACTGAGGCCTCGATAGATGTTGACTTCGAAAAGTCGTAACATTTCACAGGCTATTTATGCAATAGAAACGACTTAAGGTGTATTTTCGACTGAATACGCAAATCACAATTTCCCACGCGTATAAAAGTTACGTTTTGTACACTTATCCGGTCATATCTGGCGCAGGTTTGGGCACCTCGTGTTGGTGTAATGGTCAGTAATCTTGTGTCGCTAGAATCATTACAGCTAAGTAGTGAGTTCAATCCTCACTGGGTGTCCCATACTTTCGGCCTTGTGCCGAAAAAATCACCATATCTGGCGCAGGTTGTGACGTGATATAATATTTAACAAATCTGTCTTGCTAAATCAATTCCATTCGATTCTCAATGGGTGCATTATATGTTCGGCGTTGTACCACATCGAAGCTACGCTTAGAAAATCACCCAAAGCACTTCAATATAGCGTAATGGTTAGCAAGCCTCTCTTCCTAGTTTACAAATGAATAGTGAGTTCGATTCTTACTGGATCTTCAACATTTTCAGCCTTGTGCCACATATAAGCTACGCTTAGAAAATCACTGAGGGTACGTCGATGTGCTGTAATAGTTAGCAAGCTTGTCTTGCTAGAACCTGCTACAACTGAGTAGTGAGTTTGATCCTCACTGGGTACACAATACTTTTGGACTTGTGCCACACCTATGCAGAGCTTAGGAAATTGGGGTACTTCGACTTGGTGTAATGGTCAGCAAGCCTGTCACGCAAGATGATTTACGACTGAATAAAGAGTTTGCATGCGTGTCCCCATACTTTCGGTCTTGTGATACATCTAACCTATGGTTACGAAATCACCATGTCTGGGGTGCAGATATATAGAAATTGTTGCAATAGAGACTAACCTGCAAGGACATACCATATCATTACGAGGTTTGAGGCCTTGTTATTAACATGGAACACCCAAAGAAACCTTGAATAATCAACATTTTATATCTAGGGCAAATTCAGGATCAAAAACCCCGTTCAAGGCATGATCTTGCGTGCCGCAGCTTTCGAATTAAAAAAAAGATCCTCTCCTTGTTCTACAAATTTTCGGATATTATGACAGAGCTGAAAGCCCACAACACAGAACACAAATATGTTTCGACTCAGAACAGTGATCCTAACCATAAAGTCAAGCTGGTGCAGAATTTCCGCACGAAACTTTGTTCAATGACCCTCTCCAGTTAGGTATTTTTGTCATTAGACTACACTGAATGTCTGTTGGAACTCAAGCTAACACTAGATTTCCACCAGTGGATACTGAACGTATGATCCATCGTTAACGATAATGTAAAAATTGTAAGCTCTTTTTGCCACTCCAAATGTTACCTTATACCTCCTGTTATGCCCTATCTTAACAAGAGCTGCTGTATTTACGCGAAGGGAAAGGTAGGAATCTATAACCTCCCCACCTATGGGTTAAATAATAACTTACCTAGAAAACTCATTGTTATTCTGAAAAGAATGTTATTACAAACACTTGCAAACAAAACTAAATTTATATTGCGGCTTTAAATAATTCACAAAGTGTTGATAAACCGTAAAATTCAAATCAAATCTATCAATTGCATTTACCTGCATCAAACCCAAAATAGAGCATTTCTGCCAAATATGTTATATAGCTGTCAAATTCTCTTATTCCAGCATTGACAGAATTTAGGCAGCCTTGTAGACGATGAATTATTTTCTAGCTTACGGACCCTTATTTAGCCAGCCGCTCACTATGTCAAAAGATTACGTCACTTAGCTTTCCCCAGATGTAACTTTCTTTACACAGTAAGTTTAAGCAATATTTTAGAGTGCTCTCTGATGAAAAAAAATTGAAAACTTAAGATATATTTCATCTACGGGTTTGTTTAGTCTGTAAATACAGATTACCAAATAGAATTTCTACACAAGACTTGATGAAGTTACACAAGGAACGAAACGCGTTGGCAATTAAAAGTTTTCTTTTTGTCTTTACTTTTATTCATATTGTTTTCAGAGATACATTTTATTTATATCTGAACACAAACACACATATTTCACATATAATAAAAGGTTCTTTTGCTTAGGTACCACACACACACAAACACATACGCATACACACACGCGCGCGCGCGCAACAGAAAAACCTAATGTTTAAAATGAATTTTAGAAAAATATTTCTTGAAGCTTTTATTTTAGTTTTAATTTCGAGCTAAAATATTAAAATTAATATTTCCAAAAAGAAAAATTTGGGGTTGTCCGGAAAGTCCATGCTAATTTTTAAGGGAAATTAAAACACAAAACAAAATTATGCCATTAAATATCTATTCAACTAAATATAAACTATTTTGTTGATAATTTATAAAAAAACAAAAAACAAATCTGTCTATACTGGATGCTACCTCAAAGAAAGAGAGGTTAGTGTGATCCGTTATTTAACCCATAAGTGGGGTAATAGATAGATTCATGGGTATTTATATGAAAGTGAGTGCTACAAACATAGCTTGAATGTGAACTAATTTCTCTTTTTGAGGTGCTAACCGTCACACAATGAGCATATCCTCTTGGGTGAAACAGCAGCAGCATTAAAAAAAAGATGCAGGTTTAATGCAGAAATGTGTATGAAGCAGTTTTGTTTTTGTAAATTTGTCTTCTTCGGTTTATCTTATAAACCCTTGGATCAACTTAAAACAAATAAAATTGGCTAAAAATAGTTTCAGTTTAGAAGTCTCTGTTTTATAAATGTGTCTACTTTTTTTTTACTTTGTGTGTATCTGCATGCGTGAGAGAGAGTCAGATAGATGGAAGTGAAGGAAGAAATTTTCTAGCTAGATAATTATATTGGGTTGTTCAGAAAGTTTATGCCGATTTTTAAGGGAAATTAAAACACAAAACAAAATTATGCCATTAAATATCTATTCAACTAAATATGAATAATTTTGTTGTACAAACTTCCTCCATTTTTCCTTCAACTTAAAGATTCCATCTTCTCAAAAGTTCTGTGGTTTTTTTTTTTTTTTGGTTTTTTTTGGCAAAGAATTCATTAAGGTGATTTTTTTATGTCATCAAAAGAATTAAAATTTTTACCATTGATATTATTTTGCAAGGACCTGAATAAATGATAATCCGAAAGAGCAATGTTTGGTAAATATGGTGTATGGAGTAACACATCTCATTTATGCTGCAACAATTTTTGCAAGATCACCAAAGAAACAAGAAACAACTTCTCTCTTTGCCAATTCTGCGTTTTGTTCTTGAATTGCTGCCTTTAATTTGTCCACTTGCAAGCAATACTTTTTAGATTCAATTGAATGGTTACTTAGCAAACACTTTCCAGTCTTGCCGTGATGCATAATATGACTTTTTTAGAATGAAAATCTGCTTTTGGGGTTACTAAACAAAATTATCGCATTAAATATTTATCCAAGTAAATATGAACCATTTTGTTTCACAAACTTTCTTCATTTTTCCTTTAAATTAAAAATTCCATCTGCCCAGAAGTTCTGTGGGTTTTTTTGGCGAAGAATTCATTAAGCAGATTTTTGTTATTAAAAGATTTAAAATTTTACCATTGAGATTATTTTTCAAGGACCTGAATAAATGAAAATCGGAATGAGCAATGTCTGGTAGTAAATATGGCGGTTAGGGTAACATATCCCAGCCAAACTGCAATAATGTTTACGGGGTCTGTGAGGCCTGGCATTATCCTGATAGAAATCAATGCCTTTCTTGTTCGGCTGTTTTGGGCGTTTTCTGGAATTGCTGCCTTTAATTCATCCAGTTGCGAAGAGTATATTTCAGGATCAACATTCTGGTTATGTAGCAGAAGCACATAGTACGGGGTTTCTTTCCAATTTACCAGATGCACAGCATGAATTTCTAAGGATGAAGATATGCTTTTGGTGTGACTGAAGTTGACTTATGTTGCTTACCTAGGGATCTTTTTCGCTGAATCTTCTAGTAAACGAAATTTGCTTAAAAAAGATTGAATTTTCATAGCAAATCAAAGATAGAAATGTGACCAAAAAGTGTCTTATCACTCAGATCATTTGGTACCCAAACATCGCAGCGATTTGTGTATACAAGTGCTCTTGGATGATAGACTCTGATAAATTTAGTGTTTCTACCCATTTTTGCGTAGTATCATGCTTGTTCATTCACAATGTCTTAATTTGGTCGTCAGCTGTAGAGGGGCGTCTGGATGAGTGTTCGCCGTCAATAAGACTACAAGCAACAACACTAAACCGCTTCTATATAGTTCTGTAAACTAAAACAACTTCATTGTACACTGTACATATCATTTTATTGCTTGCGAGGCATTTTTGCCTATACAGTAATAAATAAGGATCAAGTGCCTTCTTCTTCTTGCTCTTCTTCTTCTTGTGCCGTGTTCTTTCAGGACGTAGGCAATCATGGCTCTGTCTCTTGTCGCTATCAGTAATTTTTCTCTTGGTATCTTTTCTAAGCCCCGCTTCGCCAACCATTTGCTCAGACCTAACAAGTACGTCTCGCGCTGCTTTCCCTGTCTCTCCTTCCATTTATCTGACCTGTGTGCATCAAGTTCCCCAGACCCTCCTTCCACATTACGTGTCTCAGGAACCTCATTTGTCTCTTCCGGATATTTATCATCTGTCTTCATCTCGTTTGCATCCTTTCGAACACCTCATCGTTGCACACGTGCTCCGTCCATGGTATATTCAGTGTCCTTCTGTAAAACCATATTTTTACTGTCTCAAGCCTCTCCTACATCCTTGAAAAGATCGTCCAGCATTCACTTCCATACTGAAGGACAGATATCACATTGCAATCCAGCACTCTTTTCTTTCTTTATAATGAGATTTTCCTGTCTTTCAGGACTCTGGTTAGCTTTTGAAATGCGTCTTTGGCCATGCCAATGCGTCTTTCGACCTTTATGTCTTACTTTCTGTCCTCTGTCAAAACACTTGTTATGCACCTTATAATCTTCTATTTTTATAGTTGGCTGGTTGTTTTGTTTTATGGTATACTAGCAGTATATCCCGGCGTTGCTCGGGTGTAAACTGAATTTTGAAGGCTAAATAAGTCCTCTGAGTAAATGGTATCATGGCTGAGACTAATAACTACAATCATACCTAGTTAGAGCCAAACCCGAAGCAAAAACTAAAATAAAAGGGCTGAAAAAATACAAACATACAGGCCGATAAACAGACACACACACAAAAATCTTGTCTTATATATATATATATATATATATATTATCGATTTTCTACACTACTGTAAGAACTACAATGTTGAAATTTCTGAATATCGTTTCTTATGTCTGTCTATGAGTGTATCAAATTTAATTAATTTCGGACCACTCTATCTATGACCCGATTTTTCGATTATCGATTTTCGATATTTATCGGAGGTACTTCGACACAAAACCTAGCTAAGAACACTCGCGGACGCTTATAGTACAACTGTGTAAATTGTCAAGAAAATCGGTTCAGCCGATTCGGTATCTATAGGTAACGGATACACACACACACACACACACACACACACACACACACACACAGACAAAGTTCCATTTATAAATAAGTTTAGATTAGATCAACCGCAGCGGGTCATTTATTGCCAACTAATTCTTTTTTTTATTACTGGTAATATCTTTTTCTTTCAACAATTTATTGATGTTTTTATATAAGTTTTGTGTCTAGTAATACTTTTCTCTTTTTGAGTATCAAGATTTATTGGGATTTGTTTTTAAGGGTAGAGTCCCCAAGTCCTACCCTGTTATTTAACCCATAATGGAGTGAAGGGACGGATTAATACCTTTTCCAAGGGTACCAGTGCTTAAGTGAATGCAGGGTATTCAACTGGAATTCGAACTCGGCTCACCGATTTCTCTTTCCGAGCCGATATCCAATGCACCACAACGCACATCCGTCACTAAACGCTTACAGCACCTGGTATTCCAAAGCGGTCACTCATCTAAGTACTGACCAGGCTCAACGTTGCTTAACTTCGATGATTCGAAAACCGGGGTATTCAACGTGATATGGCCGTAAGCCCTATTTTTATAGGGATGAAAAAGTGATACGAATTAATTAATTTTAAAATCTCTTCCTCAAAAGATAATTTGAAGGTAAATGTATTCATATTATATCCGTTGAGGGATTTGACGAGTTCTAACGTCTTGGAATATAAACGATTAAAAATTGGCAGGAACTTTTTCGGACAATTGTTGCATTTCAAAAATAAATTTTCATTTCTTGCCTATGGACTTAGCTCAATGCTTCTCTTTCATATAAATCGAACATTATACAGAGAAAATCTCGAATCTATTATCAGTTAATGACATTCTTAAGCTATGAACTTCTTGATCCACCTTCATAGAAACATTTTTGAAGGCTTTCAATTTTTAAAATCCCTAAATATTTCAAAACAAAAATGACTATATCCAAGGTGCTTACTTAACCTCTTCATGATTTTCATAAATATTTTATTTCTTTTCCTATGCCCCTTGTCCTTTCAGGACGTATGCGATTATGGCCTTCCACGTCTCCCTATCTCTGGTACCTCTTAGCACGCTTTCTCCCATAACATGACGCAACCCCAGTTCTGTCATTAGGCCCTTCAAATACGTTATCCGCTGCTTTCTTCTATCTCTTTTTCCCTGTATCTGTTTTGTTAGTATCAGATTCTCCAAGCCCTCCTTCCTCATTGCATGTCTTTAATTGTCACTTTTTGATGCTCAGTGTTAATTGCCTTTTCGTTTCCATTCTTTCCAAAACCTCATCATTGCTCACATGCTCGGTCCATGGTATCCACAGCATCCTTCTGTAGAACCACATTCAGCTGCTTCAAGTTTTTCCTTCATCTTTGATTATATTGTCCAGAATCCACTGCCATATTGAAGAAATGACATCATATAGCAATCCAGTACATTCTTCTTTGTTTCTAGTGAAAGTTTCCTGTCTCTTAATACTTTACTCAGCTTCAAACAACCGAAATAAACTGAGAAAACCGACTGCATCCTTCTGTAGAACAACATTCAGCTGCTTCAAGTTTTCCCTTCATCTTTGATGATATTGTCCAACATTCACTGCCATATTGAAGAACTGACATCACATAGCAATCCAGTACTTTCTTCTTTGTTTCTAGTGAAAGTTTCCTGTCTCTTAATACTTTACTCAGCTTCAAACAACCGAAATAAACTGAGAAAACCGACTGCATCCTTCTGTAGAACAACATTCAGCTGCTTCAAGTTTATCCTTCATCTTCGATTATATTGTCTTTTTTGGACAACCCAATACAATGTTGCATTTCAAAAATAAATTTAAAACTAATATCAATTGACTAGAACGAAATTTTTTATCCGGAAATAGCTGAAGTTTCCTACTCTTTTTGTCGTCTTTCATTGCAATGTAATTCTCTTTATAAAAACACCTTCCAAAAATTAAGGTATGCCTTTCTGAAACTGTTTTTGAAAAATATTAACTGATTCAAAATATAATTAATATGATTTTTTAAAAAATTTTTTAAAATATGTTTAAATATGCATTTTTAAAACGACAGTTGCTGTATTTTTAACCTGACAATATGTGTGTGTATGTGTGTGTCTGTTTGTGTGTCCCCGTTACATATAGATTCCGAAAAGGCTGAACCGATTTTCTTGAAAATTTACACAGTTGTACTATAAGCGTATGCGAGTGTTTTTAGCTAGGTTTTGTGTCGAGGTACCCCCGATAAACATCTAAAATCGATAATCGAAAATATCGGGTGATAGAAGGAGTGGACCGATTTTAATCAAATTTGATACACTCATAGATAAAGACATAAGAAAAGATAATCAAAAGTTTCAAGGTTGCAGTTCTTACAATAGTGCAGAAAATCGATAACATATATATATCAGACAAGATGTTTGTGTGTGTATTTCTGTTTATCTGCCTGTATGTCTGTATTTTTTTCAGCCCTTTTATTTTAGTTTTTGCTTCGGGTTTGGCTCTAAGTAGGTATAATTGTAGTTCTTAACATCAGCCATGATACTATTTACTCAGAGGACTTATTTAGCCTTCAAAATTCAGTTTACGACGAAAAAAACTTATTTAATATCGATAGCAGGAAATCAAAATTCGACTTCATCCATTCATTTTTCTTTCAGTCTACGGTTTCGCTTTAACTGGAAACAACTATTACTTTTTAGTCTTTCGTGCCAACGTCCAAAGGGTCTGAGCTCCAGGACCATGGATTAGTTTTAAAGCTTTCATTACACCCGAGCAACGCCGAGCTACACTGCTAGAATATATATATATATATATATATATATATATATATATATATATATATATATTAGATCCGCCAATTATTAATTAGCTTTTTGTTTAATGGTAGATCAACTCCTTATGAGTTTGTAGCTTAATGATCAGGAAGCATTTAATTAGCATAAAAATATTGAATTATTTCTCCACATAAGTTTTGACAACCTGATGACATGTCTAATATTTTTCTGCAGAGAAATTATCTGGGAAACGTAATTAAAAAAACGTGAGTGCCTTTTTTATATAATTTTTAAGTAGTCAGTAATCTTAAAAAGCTAGGAAAATATTTGAGAAATGCTGACTTTAAATTTACTAGAATTATCACTTTTATTTTGTGATAATATCATGAATCTTCGCTCATACATACGAATATGGGCACGTTTACATACATAAAAAATTTCAAAAGTTTTTTAAAATATTGGCGTTTGATGGTTTGGATAAAGCTTTTGAATTTAGGATTAATAAATATAGTTTTAACTAAATAATAATTACAATTTTCTCATTTAAAAGGCTGAAATTAATACAAAATTTTAAAAGATTTAAAACTTAAGTTTTCTAATTAAAATTTAAAGAATAAAAACAATCCTTCAAAAATAATAAATCAGTCATCGAAATTTTTTTCTTAAGACAATAATGTCTTTAAAATATCTTATTCATAAAACCAATTAAAAACTTTTTTAATTAAATAATGACATAATTTTAATGAATTTTTTTATATTACGATTCAAAACAGATTTTGTTTAATGGTATTTTCGTTTGGCAAAAACAAATGAATGATTTAAATTTTCCAAGGAATCCTGCTTTTAGCTAATAAAAATTAGAGCTTGAAATTTCAATTTCTCGAAATTCCTAAAATTGCGTGTGTGTGTGCGTGGTGGTGGGGGGGGAGTACCAGATGTAAAAATATTTTACGGAGACTTTCCAATAAAAACTTAAAAGATAATTTCTTTCAACTGTGAATAATCTCTGAAAATATTAAAATCCGATGATAATTTTATTTTTGGAAGAATTTCAAAAACATTGTTTTTTTTTTTGTTTTTTTTTTGCTAAAAAACAAAAATCTATTGCAAACAAAGAAAACAAGGACACAAGAATATATGGTGCAGTGGATATGTAGACACTGGTTAGTTCCAGACTTGTCCCAAAGAGGTGTGAGTTAAATTCCAGGTTACAGCAGTGGTGAACAAATAAGTTAGAGAGTTAAGTTAGAGAAATACTTACATGGCTTTCAGAAGTGCCATCGCACATGGAAAGAGAATGATACACGCCAGCGATCATAGTAAAGAGTTCGCTTCTAAATTCCTAGCATCTGAAGAATAACCGAGCGTACAATAGTCGAAACGTTGTAAACATGTCAGTTAAAATAAAGACAATAGCTCAAACAATGTAAACAGTGTAAATACTACCTCATCTTAGAGGTATAGACAAATATTGAGTTTTTAATATATTTTGTTTTGTTATTTCTCCCAGTTTGTTTTGCCATTTCTATTCATTTGCTTAAGCTTATCAAGTATGTCACGTGCTGTTTTTCCCCTGTTCCTCTTTCCCTCTATCCATCCTGTGAGTATCAGATTCTCCAAGCCCCACTTCCTCATTACGTGTCCCAGAAACTTAAACTGGCACTCCTTGTCTCTTTCTGATCAGTTTCCTTTTTGGTTCCATTCTCTCTAAAACCTCGTCGTTACTCTAACGTTCGGGTACCCTCAGCGTCCTTATGTATAACCACGTTCATGTTGCTTTGAGTCTCTCCTTCATGTTTGGGGAAATTGTTCAGAATTTACTGCCATATAGGAGGACCGATAACACGTTACATGTCAGCGCTCTATTCGTTGTTTTCAACGAAATTTTACTGTCTCCCAATACTTTTGTATTGGGCTCTTGGCAACGCAAATACGACTTCGGATCTCAGTGTCACACTTTCCGTCCCCTTCCCAACTCATATATATATATATATATATATATATATATATATATATATATATATAAATGTAAATGTAAATGTGTCGTTATAGTCGTTTCGAAAAACCCTCGGAGTACATATGAAGAAGTAAAAAATGGTAATAAAAAAAGAACGGGCTAAGCACTTGAACGTCAGTCAAAGTACGTAGCTCAAAGAAAAAATACCTGAGACGAGTAATATATATATATATATATATATATATATATATATATATATATATATATGCAGTACTATCCAAAAGTATTAGGACAAGAACTATTTTATCTTTTATGAAGCATATTGATAGAAAGTAAACAATTTAATTAAAGCGATTTGATTTAATTTCCTCAACAAATGCTTTAACAAGAAAAAATACTTGTTACAAAATAAATTTAATATTTAGTATAATAGCCTTTTGCTTTGATCATAGCCTTCATTCTGTCAGGCATTGACATCACAAGCTTCTTCAATGTATCTAATTGTATCTCCTGCCAAGCAGCTTGTATTTGTTCCCAAAGTGTGTCTTGCAAAATAACATTAGATTCATCAATTTTTTTATCCAATATATCCCATAGATGTTCAATAGGATTGAGATCAGGGCTTTGTGGGGGCCAATTCAAATTACGAAGCAAACCTTCTTTTTACTTTTTAGATAAATAATACTTACAAAGGTTTGGCTTTTCACCCTGCATTTGAATGTCAGTGAGGTTTTTAGGAAAATCACCCCTGTCCTAATACTTTTGCACACTACCGGTAGTGTGCAAACGTTTTAGGACGGGGGGGATTTTAAACTTCATTTTGATGCCTCATAAAAGATAAAATAGTTCTTGTCCTAATATTTTTGCACAGTACTGTATATATAAAGATCTGGAGATTTACGAAATGGACTGACAACAACCGACATTTTTTTAATTTGTTTGTTTGAACATTATTTGTAATAGATACTCATATTGGAGTAGATACTCTATGTTTTTTATTAAACAGTTCATATATACCGCATATTTTGTTAGAAAAATATGTGCAATTCGGCAGGTTTTAAACCTGCGACCTCTAGAAACACAGAATAAGCTACCAATAGATTTGACGTGCTCTGACCCTCGACCACAAATGATTTCACAGTCGAAACAAAGTCGAATCAAGCCTTAAAAAGTCAAATTTCCGATTTTTCGTAATGTTCATCTCAGATCTGGAAGCGCGTCTTAAAGTAAACAAATGTAAACAGTCAATTTTACAGAAACATCTGGAAATTTACGAAATGGATTATCAACCGACATATTTTCAATTTATTTGTTCGAACATTATTTTTAATGGATACTCGTATAAATATGTGCATTCAATATACTGTTTAATTAAAAATATACAGAATATATACGTGTATCTATTAAAATAATGTTCAAATAAATTATATATATATATATATATATATTTACGCTCTCACACCCTGATTGAGCACTTTGGAAGAATTGTAGACATTGAAAAACAGTAGCTACACTGGCATGTACGCATCGCTCATTCCGTAATGAATTAGAGCACTCTGGCTATTGGACGTGTATAATGATCATATACATGCTAAAAAGTCTGCCTTCTTCTACCGAGCGCTCATGGCTTAGAGGTAGAATCGCCGACTGACGCCACTTCGGTCGGGTTTCAATTCTGGGTTAAAAGCAATCGGAGTCTAACCGTACTGATGTGCTGTGATACAGCGAAACAGATCTGTCTGCGGATGACTATATATATATATATATATAGGTGTGTGTGTGTGTGTGTGTGTGTGTGTGTGTGTGTGTATACAAATTATTTGTTTGAATGTTATTTTTAATAGATTGATATATAGAGATATAAATAGATAGATAGGATGTATATATTCATTTAAGAGTCGCTGACATTTACCTGACATTTCTTAAATAACTATGTGCGTTGTGGTGCATTGGATATCGGCTCTGAACGAGAAATCGGGGTGCCGAGTTCGAATTTCAGTTGAATTCATTGCATTCACTTACGCACAAATACCCTTGGGAAAGGTATTAATCCGTATATTCCTTCCAGTTATGGGTTAAATAACAGGACACATTGGGTTCTATAGCCTTGGTCGGCAACCAGTGTACCGCAGAAAGCAATGTCAACCTACTGCAGGATAATCTTCTGCCCAGTCAGTCATATCTCTTCCGAGACATGATCGCCCAAGCGTGTATCACGTATGGCACTTAACTGACTGACTGACTTGGTCAAGCCAATTTCTTTCAGCTTTCTTTTTATCTCACGTGATTATTTATAATAATAAAAAATAATGTCTGGTAAAAAGTATTTTCAGAAATTAGTTTTGTTTACATTTTTGATACGAAGCTAGGAAATATAGATTCTCAACTTCCAACCAGAAAAACGTTCTATAGTCAGCAGTTTTGCCTGAACATTTTCATGGTAATTCTTCCCCGAATTGATCGTTGATTTTTCTAAGTGACGCTTAGTGGCAGAAGACCGAAAGCATGGAGTCCCAGTGAAGATCAAACTCACTACTCAGTTGTCATAGGTTCTAGCGAGACAAGATTGCGAACCATTACACCACGTCGTGGTTCCCCAGGAGTAGAAGCAAACTTTGCCTTAGTTTTTTGTTTTTTTTGTCGGTTTTCTAAGTCTATTTCGGCTGTTTGAAGCTGAGTAAAGTATTAAGAGACAGGAAACTTTCACTAGAAACAAAGAAGAGCGTACTGGATTGCTATGTGATGTCATTTTTTCAATATGGCAGTGAATGCTGAACAATATAATCAAAGATGAAAGAAAAACTTGAAGCAGCTGAATGTTGTTCTACAGAAGGATGCTGTGGATACCATGGACCGAGCATGTGAGCAATAATGAGGTTTTGGAAAGAATGGAAACGAAAAGGCAATTAACATTGAGCATCAAAAAGTGACAATTAAAGACATGCAATGAGGAAGGAGGGCTTGGAGAATCTGATACTAAAAAAACAGATAGAGGGAAAAAGAGATAGAGGAAAGCAGCGGATAACATATTTGAAGGGCCTAATGACAGAACTGGGGTTGCGTCATGTTATGGGAGAAAGCGTGCTAAGAGGTACCAGAGATAGGGAGACGTGGAAGGCCATAATCGCATACGTCCTGAAAGGACAAGTGGCATAGGAAAAGAAATAAAATATTTATGAAAATCATGAAGAGGTTAAGTAAGCACCTTGGATTTAGTCATTTTTGTTTTGAAATATTTAGGGATTTTAAAAATTGAAAGCCTTCAAAAATGTTTCTATGAAGGTGGATCAAGAAGTTCATAGCTTAAGAATGTCATTAACTGATAATAGATTCGAGATTTTCTCTGTATAATGTTCGATTTATATGAAAGAGAAGCATTGAACTAAGTCCATAGACAAGAAATGAACTTATGTGGAGAAATAATTCAATATTTTTATGCTAATTAAATGCTTCCTGATCATTAGGCTACAAACTCATAAGGAGTTGATCTACCATTAAACAAAAAGCTAATTAATAATTGGCGGATCTAATATATATATATACTAGCAGTGTAGCACGGCGTTGCTCGGGTGTAATGAAAGCTTTAAAACTAATCCATGGTCCTGGAGCTCAGACTCTTTGGACGTTGGCACGAAAGACTAAAAAGTAACAGTTGTTTCCAGTTAAAGCGAAACCGTAGACTGAAAGAAAAATGAATGGATGTAAGTCGAATTTTGATTTCCTGGTATCGATATTAAATAAGTTTTTTTCGTCGTAAACTGTGTAAATTTTCAAGAAAATCGGTTCAGCCTTTTCGGAGTCTATATGTAACGGGGACACACAAACAGACACACACACATACACACACAAACACAGACAAAGTTCCATTTATATATATATGTATATATATATGAGTTTTTGAGTTAGAGTCTCGTAAACAAATCTTAGAGGAAGCTTAATAACGTGAAATATGTTAAATTAAAAAGACACTTTATCATTTCAAATGTCATATTTAATGGATGGACATATTTTTGTATTTCTGGTCGGATATAAACGTTTGTCTTCTTTGTATCTGGAACGTAAACAAAGCAATTTCTGAAGAAGAAAAGGATCATTTTTTTTAATCCGAAATATCTGTATTACTTCAAACGTTATCTTTTTGTGGATACTTATATTTGAGTAGACGATATTTGGTAGATTGAGACCCGATTCCTACATTATTCTTTTTTTTTTAAGCAGCTGTTATATTAAGCGTATGGTTTAGGAAATAAATAATAGTATTAACGAAAAATATAACAAGTGATAAATTTGTGTGAATATCTTTCGTTGAAAGAAAAACAAATCATATAAAAATAGAGTCATAAAACTCCTCTGCTGGGGTGTATAGTAGGAGAAGGAAGGAGGATGAGTTGTGAATTACTGCGGCGACGGTATTTGGCGGGTGTCATTAGAGACGAGAGGTCACTCTCGACGAGTATAGTGAATCGTGGCTGGTGTGCCGGCCCACTGCCATCGAAGTCCTTTTGATGGGTTTTTATTTTTTTTTTCTTAGGCTCAGATCGGCTTCAATTTTATTTTGGTGGGTGATGTTACCATTAGTGAAAATTCTGAATTGTGTTTTTCCTTGACTATGTATTTAAAACCCAAGCTAAGAAAGTGCAGTTAAGAAAGGTTTTAGTTCAGCCTTGGGTTTCAGAGTATTCACATCCGTCCAGTGGTGGAAATTATTATGACTTGAATCAGAAGATCTAGTTTTTAGAAAACTTATGACACAGATGTGCGTTGTGGTGCAATGGATATCGGCTGAGAACGAGAAATCAAAAAGCCGAGTTCGAATTCCAGTTGAATTCCTTGTATTCACTTACGCGTAAATACTTTTGGGAAAGGTATTAATCCGTCTCTTTCCTCCAGTTATGAGTTAAATAATAAGACAGATTGGGTTCTGTAGCCTTGGATGACAACCAGTCTACTGCAGAAAGCAATGGTAACATACTGCGTGATAATGTTCTTACGAGATGTGATCGCCCAAGCGTGTATCACGTATGGCATTTAAATGACTGACTGAATATAATAATTTGACACATGATTAAGGCTTCTGCTGGGCACAATGTGAGGGATCGGTTTTCTATTGTTATGAAGTAATAAACTGATCCCCCACTAATTACTATTTTATAATATAATACATAATTTCCCTATAGCTATGAGTCAAATAACAGGATAGATTGGGTTCTATAGCCTTGGCTAGGAAACAGTCTATCGTAGAAATTAATGGCAACCTACTGCTGAGTCAGTTATGTCTCTTACGAGACATGATCGCCCAAGCGTCTATCACGTATGGTATTTAACTGACTGATAACCCAGCGTTATTTTCGTCTATTAGTGTGAGTATGTGACATCTTTCAAATACCTTTTTTGATGGTTTGCTTTTAACCGCAAAAAGACAAAAAAAAAGAAAAAAACTTTCTCATTATTTATCTTTTCTCTCCCTATTTTCCGTCAACCAAGGCCCTCATTGTACTGCTGAACATAAACTACATCTCATCCCAAAACCCTCCGTTTCTTGCGCTTTTCTGACCCCAGATCTCTCTCTTTAGATCCTAATCTTAATAACTGTACCTAGTGAACCCCTAAAACAGTTGTCCCCCCCCCCCACTTCCACCTCTAATACGAACAATAATAGGAATGGCGCTCTAGAGGGCACTGGCATCGGATGAATGCCTCTGTTCTTTTACAACAGAAAATCACTCGCTTCTACCGACATTCTGTAGATTCTTAATCAACTCTTCATAGGTCTAATATGAATTCCCACATTTCATGTACTAATAAAGGAAAAGAAAAGCAAAACCCCGTCGGACACTTAACACAATGTTCCATCTAATGAGTTGGGGTTAAAGAGAACAAAGCTTAAATATGAAGGAAGGCAAACTCGGCTTGAGTAGGAAGATGTCAACTAATTTTTGGGAATCTATCATATTTATAGGCAGAGAGCCTAATGAAGAAACGCTTATTTTTATTTATTTTTATTTTTTTTTTTCGGATAGTATAGCTTCTGATTTCATTTCTTCTAATAAGTAGGTCGACGTCAGTCAGTTCCTAAGTGATACATCTGTATGCATGCAAAACGCATATCTTGCACACTCTTTCAGCAAGCCCTCTCTATCTCACTCTCTTTCTCTCTCTCTCTCTCTCTCTCTATATATATATATATATATATATACATTTGTCCCAATGTATTTCCTAGCTATACATAATATCTATCAATTTATATATTGATTTATCATATCTATATGATATTATATATAATTTATCATATCTAATTTATATATTGATTTATCATATATATATATACATACAAATGACCACTATCAAATTGTAATGAAAAGTGCTCAGTACATTTATATTGTAGAGATTTTGAATATTTTTAATTGGAAATGAGGTGTTAAAACCTTTTTGGTATTTTCAGGGGATCTTTAATAACTGATTTTCCAACGTTTTTCAAAATGTTCAACAGGGATTCAGAAAGTTTAAAATCTAGGGTGCGGAAATAACTCATTAACAAATATATATATATATATATATATATATATATATATATATATACGCTACCGGCCATGATTTTTAAGCCAACCCAGTTTAAAAAGAAAAGGATATATTTCATATTATTTTTAGTATTTATTGCCAAGTGGATAATTCTAAATTAAATTAGAATGATTCGTTTTGTTATTATTACTTTGCAAAATTTTACAAGACAGCCAGTAAGCCTTTCCTTCAGCCAGTCAATAAGAACAAGAGACTAGCATGGGGAAGAGAGCACAAAAGCCGGACACCAGAACAGTTCATTTGATGCACATTTTATTGTACAGTATTAAAAAAAGAACGATTCTATTTTGGAACAGGTTTTTAGTTGATCCGATATAAAACTTTTTCATAGCAGGATTTTCAATAGTTGAGATAGTACAAAAATAAACTATGGAACTAGCTAAGCAATTATTATGAAATGGGAATTCTTTAGAACTTCTTCAATTACATCCGCTGGTATTAGTTTTGTTATTCTTGGTATTATCTATCTCAGCATGGTAACGCACAAGTTTTTTTTTTTGTATTTCCTCTTCTTTTGGAGGACTTGTGTTTTTTAATATTTTTTCTAAATTATCCGTACAACAATAGATTTATTTGGGATTATTATTATTCAATATTTTACTAAAAGGATAAGTTTGGGAAAAGTGTTTATTAATAAGGTTTAAGAATTTTTGTCCCAATTAGTTTTAACCATCAGATTGTAAACCAAATGATCTTCCTATATCTTTTCGTATTATTATTATCACTGTTACTGGGATTTCTGAATTTAATATCAATACCCTTATAACAGCTGTTCCTAAGGGCAGAATTATAACATTCGATATGCTGATCGAAAATTACTTTGTTATACGGGTTAGTGCTGAGTCTAAATTCAATAGAAGAGGGTATATGTTTAATAACTGACGGTGGATTTTTTTTTGTAATCATATAACCGCAAGCAAGGCATTTTACTGTCACTGTTATGCATGGGATTACATAAGAGGAAAGTTAAGAGAAAGAGTGACAGGTTATAGGGAGTGTCAGGAAGTGCGTAAGAGAAGGATGAGAATATTTATGAGAGTGAAGTGGATGGAGAAAGGAGCATGAGAGAGAGAGAGAGAGAGAGAGAGAGGATACAGTTTAGTGAGATAGGAGATGACTATTGACCTTACATTTAAATTCTTGGAAATTGTAGCTTTTGGGAAAGCAAGTAAACGGAAGGGAATTCCACAGGCGGGAAGTGTGAGAAAAGAATCTGTTGGAGTAGAATTTGCGTTTACATTTACTTGCTTTCACAGGAAAAGGGCTGGACCTAGTGACTAATCTTTTTGCTGGAGTAAATTCATATATAGGTTGTACCAGTGAGCTACGTTCATCGGAGCAGAAGCCGTGAAAGTATTTGTAGAAGAGACACAAGGAAGCCACATTGCGCCGGTAAGAAAGTGACTGTATCCGAGCTGCCAAGTTGGGATCTATCACATTACAAATTCTCCGTTGAATTTAAAATGAGTCAGCACTTTCAAAGGCTTTTCGTTTATCTTGTCTTTTCCTTAACGGGTATTGTGGGGGTACTGCAAAACTATAGCTTAGAAGGCTTCTTCCGACTTATACTAAGTTAAAACTTAATTTGACCTAATTTTTGTTTTATTTTTATTTTTTTCAATTAGAGTAGATAGAGCCTTCTATCGCACGGTTCACACTCCTCCCTCTTCTTTTCTCCCCTAGAATTTATATGAATTGTGTTAGAGTTAACCTTCATATAAGGTTGCAAAGAATTATTGTTAAGGTTCAAAGTGACACCTAAAAAGTCTACCTGTTTAATGTTGGTGGTTAGTTTTACTTTAAAACTTAAAATCTTTAGTTCTGTATGTATCATTTTCTTAATACGATCTACTATAGTTTTAGTAGAATCCTTAACGATCTGTAATCCGCCATCTCTATATAAAACTATACAACCCCTATCCACACAATCATGAGCAGTTAAATTATAGCTAATATATAAGAAAGGTATGGGTGGGATAAAAATCCTTTTGTTTTTAGAGTCTTTTGTCATATTCTTCAAATTAGAAATTACTTTATTTCGATTGGTCCATACTGTCTATGTAAGAATGCCTCCCTGGTTAAGAGGGTTGGACTAGTTTTCAACCTTTTAAAACTCTCCAACTTGAAATAAACCTAATCACTTGATTAGACACAGGTAGTGTCGAAACAAAATGGCTACTTTTGTAGTGATATTATAACATATTTATTATATATATATATATCAGGTAACCAAAACAGTTCTGTCCGTTTTTAAAGGAAAAAAAGAAAACGCTTTACAGAAAGTGTAACTTATATTTAGTCTTTGAAGTAATCGCCATCGGCATCCAACACTTTCTTCCAACGTGTCTGTAGCTGTTCAGTGCCCTTCTGGAGCATTCGGGGGGTTTTGACGCAAAGAAGTCTGTGAGAGCTTTGCGCAAGTCTACTTCATTGGTGAAGGAGTTCCCACGAATATGAGCATCCAGGGAGTGTAAGAAGTGGTAATCGGATGGCGCAAGGTCAGGCGAATAAGGTGGATGGCATAACGTCTCCCACACAAATTGCTGTATGGTATTCCTGAACACTCGCGCGACATGCGACCTGGCGTTGTCATGGAGGAAAAGCACACCTTTGCGATTCGCCAGTGCTGGCTCCTTCTGGCGCAATGCCTGTTGCACACGTTTCAGTTGCTGCGAGTATAGATCTCGAGTGACCGTTTGGCCCGTTGGTAGCAGTTCATAATCAATCACTTGACGACATGTCCACCAGACACAAAGAATAATCTTGCGTGGGTGCATAGGCAGTCTTGCGGTGTGAGGGACAGCATCCTGGGGAGACAACCATTGTCTGGAACGCTTGGGGGTTTCGTACAGAATCCACTTTTCATCACTGGTAAGCACTCGATTGAATAAGGATGCGGTACAGTGGCTAGGAAGCAGCGATACGCAGGCTGCCACTCGTTGTCCCTTGTAAACCTCCAACAGCGTTTGCGGAGCCCACTCGATCAGTTTGTACGTCTTACCTTGGCGGTGCAGGTGAAATCTAACTGTTTCATCGGAAACGTTGAACTGTCTTGCAAGCTCACCACACGTTAGACTACTATCCTCTTCAATGGCCGCCTTCAGGACTCCGTCATTCAAGTCCTGTGGTCGTCCACTGCAAGGCTTATCATGGAGAGACAAATTTCCTGACTTAAATTTTTAAAACCAACGTCTTGCAGTACGTCCATCCACAGCATTATCACCAAACGCTTGATATATGCGGCGACTTGATACAACTCCTGATAAGCACACTTTGAAGTCGTAAAGCAAACAGTCCCGAACGAGTTCTCTAGACACTTCCACCCTTCTCACAGCTGTCCGGCTTATCATGGCCGGTCACGGTGCGCGTGTTTTTTATAACGTCTGATGTTCCTACTTCCGGCTGTCCGAATTTGAAAATAATTGCGACACGCATTTCGTATATATTTCAACTTCATTCAATGATTAATCAAAAAACGGACAGAACATTTTTGGTTACCTTGTATATATATATATATCCGCAGACAGATCTGTTTCGCTGTACCACAGCTCATCAGTACGGTTAGACATCCAATTGCTTTTAAACCAGGATTGAAACCCGACCGAATTGGCGTCAGTCAGCGATTCGACCTTTGAGCTATGGGCGCTCGGTAGAAGGAAGCAGTCTTTTAGCGTATGATATATCATAGATCAGTGGCCAGAGTGCTCTAATTTATTACTGAATGAGCGATACGTAGATGCTAGAGTAGCTACAGTCTTTTCAAAATATACCATTCGTCCAGAGTGCTCAATCAGGGTGTGAGAGCGTACATAGTCATCCGCAGACAGATCTGTTTTGCTGTACCACAGCTCATCAGTACCGTTTGACTTCGAATTACTTTTAACCCATTATTGAAACCCGACAGAATTGGCGTCAGTCGGTGATTCTACCTCTGAACTATGGGCGCTCGGTAGTAGGCCAATGGCCAGACTGCTCTAATTCATTACTGAATGAGCGATGCGTGTATATATATATATATATATATATATATATATTCTAAACATATGCTGTTAAATATAAGAGCCAATGAATGTCTATTATATTTAATCATGAGCCGTTCTAAACGTCTTATTTTGGCTTTAATTTCAGTTGAAAATAAAAACAAAAATTCTCCAACATTTGAATAATTTTTTATTAATTTGCTTCTAAGCTTTCGGCTCACATGAGCCATCTTCAGAGAGGTTATTTAGACTGTAATAAAATAACATCCACCATCACCGACGATTTTATTTTGTGTCGACATAAAACTCCGCTTAACTCCATCTGCTTAAAAAAAAAAAGTTGAAACCAGATTTCGCAAGTAGGTGTCAAAATGATTTTTGACGGATGGGAGCGACTTGGAAGACCAAAAAGGACTTCGGGAGGAAGTGCGAAAAATCTAGATTACAATAACAGGACTTCATCAACGTCAGTCAGCCAGAGAGTCATTGGGAGCCGCGAGACAAACATCAAAAAATGTTGTTTGAACTTCAAGAGACTCGCACATTGTCCTTTTTCTCTATCTCTTTCAACAATTACTACAACGAACATTTTGTACGAACTCTACTCTTAACCTCTTAATAACGTTTCTAATTGCACATTAACTCCTACAACTTATGTTAGGTTCCCCTTTAATAAATTTCTATTTTAAAATGCAAAATGTATATTTTATTCTTCTTACGCTATTCCACACAATTCCACATATTCCAACTGCCGACAACCAAACTTCTGATAAAACTTTCTGATGATTATAACTCTGCATAAAACTTGTAATCTGTAGGAAGTTCGGTTATGTCTGACACAAGGCCGAATCAAAGAAACATTTACTAACTACAAATTAACTTAGCTAGAGAACGTATTTTCTTTAACCCATTAAACTTTTAACCCCAATTTCCTTAGTTTAATTCCCCATCTTCTTCCATGTTCTTTTTTTCTTGTATGTGCCCTGTACTTTCAGGACGTAGGCGATCATAGCTTTCCACGTCTCCCTATCCATGGTGGCTCTGAGCATGCATTCTCCTGTTATACCATGCAACCTTCGTTCCATCGTCTAACTGATTAGGTTCTTTTAATATGTTATCCTCTGCTTTCCCCTGTCTCTTTTTCCCTCTATCTGGCTTGTTAGTATCAAGTTCTTCAATATCTCTTTCCTCATTGCATGTCCCGGGGACTTCAGCTGTTTCTTCTTGATGCTCAGTATTAATTTCCTTTTCGTTTGATCTTTTCCAAAACCTCATCATTGCTCACATGCTCGATCCAGGATATTTGCAACATCCTTCTGTAGAACCACATTTCAGTTGCTTCAAGTTTTTCCTTTATCTTTGATGATATTGTCCAACATCTACTGGCATTTTGAAGAACTGACATCACATAGCAATCCAGGACTCTCTTCTCTGTTTCTAGTTAAATTGTACTGTTTCTTAATACTTTACGCAACTTCTCACTTTAGGTGAGCAGAAATGTCAATTCTCTGGTGAATATGGTACACTTTTCCTTCTCTAGTGTGGTCTTTTTTTTAAGTTTTTGTCCTGTTTGATCGATTGTGTGATTGGTCCAATTGTTGGTTTTAATTTATCTAATTCCGGCATTAATTTTCTCCAGTTAACTTATATTTCGATCACAATTAATGATTGCGGGGTATTGTATTTCTAATAGTATTTTGATAAATTTCTTGTGTATATAGTTTAATGCATATTTTAAATATTCGTTAAAAGTTTTCATTTTTATCTTGTTATTCTATTCCACACAGACGATTTGGGCATAGACGGACTAGTTAAGACTTGATAGAGACTTTTGTTATTATGGTGGCTGTAGTTTTATTATGATGGCTGTAGTTTTCTCTTTTTATAGAGACTTTGGTATTATGGTGGCTGTAGTTTTATTATGATGGCTGTAGTTTTCTCTTTTTATAGAGATTTTTGGTATTATGGTGGCTGTAGTTTTATTATGATGGCTGTAGTTTTCTCTTTTTATAGAGACTTTTGGTATTATGGTGACTGTAGTTTTATTATGATGGCTGTAGTTTACTCTTTTTATAGAGACTTTTGGTATTATGGTGGCTGTAGTTTTATTATGATGGCTGTAGTTTTCTCTTTTTATAGAGACTTTTGGTATTATGGTGGCTGTAGTTTTATTATGATGGCTGCAGTTTTCTCCTTTTATAGAGACTTTTGGTATTATGGTGGCTGTAGTTTTATTATGATGGCTGTAGTTTTCTCTTTTTATAGAGACTTTTGGTATTATGGTGACTGTAGTTTTTTTATGATGGTTGTAATTTTCTCTTTTTATAGAGACTTTTGGTATTATGGTGGCTGTAGTTTTATTATGATGGCTGTAGTTTTCTCTTTTTATAGAGACTTTTGGTATTATGGTGGCTGTAGTTTATTTATGATGGCTGTAGTTATCTCTTTTTATAGGGACTTTTGGTATTATGGTGGCTGTAGTTTTATTATGATGGCTGTAGTTTTCTCTTTTTATAGAGACTTTTGGTATTATGGTGGCTGTAGTTTATTTATGATGGCTGTAGTTATCTCTTTTTATAGAGACTTTTGGTATTATGGTAGCTGTAGTTTTATTATGATGGTTGTAGTTTTCTCTTTTTATAGAGACTTTTGGTATTATGGTGGCTGTAGTTTTATTATGATGGCTGTAGTTTTCTCTTTTTATAGAGACTTTTGGTATTATGGTGGCTGTAGTTTTATTATGATGGCTGTAGTTTTCTCTTTTTATAGAGACTTTTGGTATTATGGTGGCTCTAGTTTATTTATGATGGCTGTAGTTTTCTCTTTTTATAGAGACTTTTGGTATTATGGTGGCTGTAGTTTATTTATGATGGCTGTAGTTATCTCTTTTTATAGGGACTTTTGGTATTATGGTGGCTGTAGTTTTATTATGATGGCTGTAGTTTTCTCTTTTTATAGAGACTTTTGGTATTATGGTGGCTGTAGTTTATTTATGATGGCTGTAGTTTTCTCTTTTTGTAGAGACTTTTGGTATTATGGTGTCTGTGGTTTTATTATGATAGCTGTAGTTTTCTCTTTTTATAGAGACTTCTGGTATTATGTGGTTTCGAAATGTAACAGCAGTACTAGACTGACGTCAAGATGTCATTAAATTTACAGTTCAGCTCCTATCTCTTAACCACTTGACTCCAGTTCTTTCTACATAACCCTGTATATCTTTTCCTTTCTCTTTAAAACTGTCATCACACCTGTATTCTCATCCTTGTCTTGCTCCCTTCTCTAACACCTCCTGTAACTGGTTCTTCTTTCTCTTTACTCTCCTCGTATCTAATCTTTTCCTCTTATGTAACGCCCTGCGCACCAATGGTGTTACCGCCTTGCTTGGGATGAAACGATTAAAAAAAATGAAGCTATAACCGTAAGTTCTATCTGAACAGTTTTTTGTTCGCACTGCTAACTGGTGGAAATCCCTTCTGATTCCATACTTTCAAACTACCTTTAATCTGCAACAAATTTAAATGCAATGTCAATAGCTATCTACTGTCCACCGGTTACTGTTCTTTTGTTTCTCCTTCTTCAGTATAGTATACGATTAGTTTTTTTTTATTATTTTATATTAACTTTTTTAAAGCAACAATATTTATGTAGGCCACACGAAAGCAACGCTATCAAGAAAGCTTGCATATATGTACGATTCATCTTCGATTGCACGGGTCCTGGGTATGAGGGTAAACTGCATCAGGCAGCAAGGCCTCTGTTGGGGAGGTTGTGAGGAGCAAGCATGGAACAACCTCTTAATTTCTGTTGTTCCCAGGACCAGCCTGACCCAGGGTAGTAGCACCTGTTAGAGTTCCAGCTATGGGCAAATAGTTAACCCCCAAACTGGGGTCAAAACACTATGAAAGTATAAAAATAGACTTTATAGAAATATATACATAAAAAAGACTTTTATAGAAAATATACATTTTCGAAGAAAACTTTTTTTACCAACAATAAATTTTTGAAGGAAAAAATTATTACCAGCAATACATTTTTGAATGCAAAACTAGAAGACATCCTCAGTTTTCTAAAATTAAAAAAAGATTAAAAAACTTTTTTTCAGACTCTGAATATATCAACCTTTTCACTATAACCGAACATTAAACAATATCTTAAAACTTCTTGGCATTAAATAACCCACAGTGGTTGATATACCGTTAAAAAAACTCAAACTCAAACTCGATTGCACGACATAAAATTAAAATTTCTGTCAATATATATTTGTATTGCCATATTTGTAGGAATGGATTCTTCCTCTGTCAATATAATACTAACCTGCGAACTTCCGGGACGGAGTTGTGAGGCTGTCAGGTGACAGTCTAGAGGCAGTCGAGACGCAGTGTCACCATACCGTTCGGATTGAGACTTCTATTTTGCTGATTACTCACTCTCTTGTATATATATTCTGTTATTCTTATGCACTGTTTGAATCTACCTTCTTGTTTGCGTGACTTACTTCCGGGCCCTAACAAGCCACAACAATTTAGCGACAAAGATTTCGCCATAAGAAATATATATATATATATTAACATGCCCTGTGGACATAGAAGAATCCAAAGGAGTATCCTTTACATATAATGGTAGGATAACTCTCTACGAGAGCTCTAAACATATAGGCTTATAAATACATATAGAACAAATATAAGAAAATTTAAGACAGACGCGTAATTCGGAAGTATAGGCCTATTTCAGACGAGCCATCTTCAGCTTCCGTCTTTATTCAACGAAAGATTCTACATGAATGGGATTCACAACGACCTAAACCGGCGAATAAAGAACAAAATAAAAACATATAAGATGATAAGAATATAACTGTCGCTCCTCTAAAAAAGAAAATAAGAACAATCCATCCGTTTGTCGAACCCACAGAGATTCCACCATAATCATCGGTCAGTGTCGACGAAAGTTCGAGGGAAGCGGGTGGGTCAGACGAGAAAGAGGGAGTGATAAAGAAAAGAGAAGAAAGGAAAGACAGGAGAGAGGGAGAAATAGAGCTTTACATCCTTAATTCAAAGGAACCTCATTATTCTATTTAGATTTATTTGTTTTAACTTGTATTTTTTTGTCCTTAAAGATGTACGCCCAGCGATCAGTGTCAGAGAAAGTTCGAGGGTAGCGGGTGGGTCAGACAAGAAATAGGGTGTGATAGAGAAAAGAGAAGAAAAGAAAGGAAGGAGGGAGGGAGAAATAGAGCTTTACATCTTTAGTTTAAAGGAACCTCAATATTCTATTTACATTTATTTGTTTTAACTCGTATTTTTTCCCTTTTTACCAATGTATTAATATTAAGGTTTTCTCGTTTAAGATATAGTGCTCGTAATATTTTTTCTCTAAAAATGTATTATCTGTAATATTTAACAGTGATGTATGGCTGGAATTAATTATCATCGGAAATGTATTGCTGGTAATAATTTTCCTTCAAAAATGTATTGTTTGTAATATTTTTCGACAGAAAAATTTTTTCCCCAGAAAAGTATTGCGAGCAATTTCTACTCCAAGCCCTTTATGTTTAGAATAATTTCGGAACTTATTCAGAAATTATAGCTTTAAACAAAGTTTTAAAAAAACAAATTCATTTAAATTTGACTAAAAAATCAATTTTGTAGTTATTGTTAATACAAGAAAGAGATTTCAGTGAAGAGAAAGCTCTCGAGGGAGGCAGAGAGAGAGAGAGAGAGAGAGAGAGAGAGGGGTAAAATTTTACACTTTGATTTAAACAAAGATAATAATGCCGTATACATTTAGTACTAAGAGGAACCTATCTTTGCACACCCACCCCTCATATACACACGTAAATGCGTGCATAATTTCCTTCATACACACATGCGTATACCCATATATGCCCATGCACGCAGATACATATATGCACCTACGAACGCGCACACACATATATATACGCACTCAAGTACCAGCAAAAACAAATATGTAACCAATACATTAAAAAAAAAACAAAAAAAAAACAAAAACCTTTTAACATATATCACAATGGTTTACATTTAAACAATAATGAAAGTGGGGGCTAAAAGATTAACATAGCCTGAACCGGCTCCTGTGTCTACATTTAAACACCAGCTACTTCCTCAGGTTCAACAGATCCAACTGGTTTTTGTGTCTGATGATGGTTATTTTCTCATCCAGGCATAACTTACAGCACTCTCTGAAATTTGTGGGTGTGTATGATTTTTAACTATGCTCCATTTAAATATGGGGGTTAGGTTATGGTCTTTCATATACCAGAGATACTTCGACAGGGCTGTTTGGTGTTTCAGTTCAGGGTTGGAAAATGAGTGTGTGTGGTTATATAGTTGTTGTTTCCAAGCCCCTGCCGAAATACCAATGTAGTATTTTATTAACTTTATGTTTTCTTTAGGGTATATCATGGCCTGATATACCACCCCCTCCGTCATACACTCACCACCCATAGGACAATCATTTTTAATCCTACAATTGCATTTTATAGTGTTATCGCACTGTCCAGTTGTATCATTGATGTCTGGTGAATTTCTGGCAACCTCAGGGTTGTTTTGGTTGGGAGTTGTGGGGCTGAGGCTGGATCGGCTGTTGGTTGTTTCTCTGGAGCTGGCTTGATTAGTGGTAGTAGGTTTCCGGTTATTAGTTTAGTTTTTATATCTAGCTAAGGTTTTCCTATTGTGGGAATTGATAATATTTTCTATATTTTTAGTGCAAGAATATATATATATATATATATATATATATATCAGTCAGTCAGTCAGTTAAGTGCCATACGTGATACATGCTTTGGACTATCATGTTATGAAAGCGACATAATTGACTGGGCAGAAGATTATCCCACAGTAGGTTGTCATTGCTTTCTGCAGTAGACTGGTTGCCAGGCAAGGCTATAGAACCTAATCTGTCCTATTATTCAACCTATAACTGGAGAGAAGGGACGGATTAATACCTTTTGCAAGGGCATTTCTGGAATCCGAACACGGCTCCTCGATTTGTCGTTCTGAGTCGATATCCACTGCACCACAACGCACATCCTATATATATATATATATATATATATATATATATATATATATGTATATAGTAAACATTAGCTACTCTAGCATCTACGCATTGCTCATTCAGTAATGAATTAGAGCCCGCTGGCAACTGGCATATGATACATCAAACGCTAAAAGTCTGTCTCCTTCTACCAAGCGCCCATAGCTCAGAGGTAGAATCGCTGACTGACGCCAATTCGGTTGGGTTTCAATCCTGGTTGTAAAGCAATCGGATGTCTAACCGTACTGATGAGCTGTGATACAGCGAAAGATATCTGTCTGCAGATGACTATATATATATATATATATATATATATATATATATATATATAGTCAAATCATACATCTTAGATGCATCCACAGTGGTCTTCAGTGATGCACTGTGCTCATCGCCGATTTCGGGATTCGCATCATATCGGTTCCAACAGTAACTTCGACCTGATTCTAAACGAGACAGGCCGCTTCCTTGAAAGCGTCGTGCTATGCACTTCTACATTGCAAAGAACACTAATCATTTAAAAAAAACTAGCAAGTTATATATATATATTGTATAATCCGTCATTGCTATCAGCCTTATTTTTTATTAAGACTGAAAATTGCATTCAAAAGTGAAACAGAGAGTCCCAATGCAGTGTTGATTCAATTTTTTTTCTTAAATAAATTCCCCCTTTGTATAATGGGAAAAAACTTTACAACAAATAGATAGATGGAACAAAAAAATTACAGTTTAGGTTTTTTTTTTAATCTTTTCTTTAACAAATAGACTGAAAAGGATAAGTGAGGAAAGAATAGGGGATTGGTACTCAAAAGGAATATCACATCAAATGTAATAAAACGGAAGGGAATGAAGGGAAAATGATAAGATCAGATTAATGGGAGGTAAAACATTAAGGAAGGGAAACAAACAAGAGAAGAATAGTATTGAGGAAAAAGGAAGAAGGAAAAAAAAAGGAAAAAAGCTGGTTAGCATGTATTCTTCGGGGTCAAACCCCAAAGAGAATCTCCATTCTGATTAGCCACAAAAAAAAAAAGAACACCCACATACATTCACAGCAAACCAAAAGATTTTGTCATTTAAATGTAAAGCATCTGCACAACTACATCGACATTGCCTGATGATGAGAACCTATCTCGAAACATTCTCGAAACATAGAAATTTTCATGTCGCAATGTAAAATTATTGATGCATAACTATATATATATATATATATATATATATATATATATATTATGTCATTTTTCATCATATTTCGATTTCTGCTTTGGTCTCACTACCAACCAAGTCTGCGGGGAGACCTAAGGCAGGTCGTGGCGTGTTGTTATGACTCCATTTCATGTTTTTCTATCTTCCCTATCATCCCTAGCATTACATCTATAAAGTTTTCCTTAGTGTGTGGGCTGTACTTTATAAGACAATTTTTTGTATATCTCTTAAGCTGGGGTTTCCAGGGATTCTTTCAATGTGTTGTTTTGTTCCATTTTTTATCATTCCAAGTGCACCTACTATCACTGGCACAACTCTTGTTTTCAATTTCCACATTTTTTCTATTTCAATTTCCAGGTCTTTATATTTTGACAGTTTTTCAAATTCCTTGGTTGCTATGTTACAATCCGCTGGACAAGCCATATCAATTATTATTATTATTATTATTATAATTATTATTTAGAATTATTACTTTAGAACATGAGCAAATTACAAACTACTACAAAATTTTACATTTTGTTTCAACACTGAAAGAACAATGTCTCGTATATTAACATGCTTTTTGATTTCCAGTCAAGTTGCAGGTTCAATCGTTATTTACACTTTTGTTGTTCTTGATCTTCAATCATGCTTCCGTTTTCTAACTCTTCCACACCCGTGTCTTAATGCCTTTACTGCCTTGCATGAATTGATACCGGTTTTGAAAAAAATATTTTCATACACAATTCACACTGCAATTATTTCCTTCTATGAATTCAACGTAATTCACATCGCATTATCAAATCGCAACCACCGTAGCCTATGAATAAGTGCGGTTCGTTTAGCTCGAATGCTCTCCGGGTGCAGGAGAACCACTGACCGCCCAATACAAAGCCATAAAACTATTTGCAGTCTTTCTACTCCTTTGAAATAAGAGATGAACTTTCGTCGCAGCGTTAATCTCATTAGACGGATGTCAAGTTGGGAACACTTCTGAAACTAGCAATTGTAATTTGAGAATTGGCTGAGTATTAACAATCATTAATAATATATGCGTGGTCTCACCTATCTTTGTACATGTTTCTCTTTCTCTCTGTCTCTCCTTCTCTCTCTCTATCTCTGTCTTCAGTTGCTTAAATTCTAGAAACTACCCCTCCTTAATTTTCTGAATAACCATGAATTCATCTTACATTTTTCAAAATAAATAATTTTCACAATTTAGCTTTTAAATATCAGCTGAAGTAGAACAATATTGTTCTGAAACATGAACATTTTTGTGCAGTGATATAATGCTTTTATAGACCGTTGTAATAACGAAATTACAATCTATCTATCTATCTATCTATCTATCTATATCTATATATATATATATATATATATAAGCAAAAATTTTTTATAACAGAATTTACATATCTAAACTTATTTATAAATGGAACTTTGTCTGTGTGTCTGTGTGTCTATGTGTGTGTGTGTATCCGTTACCTATAGACTCCGAAATGGCTGAACCGATTTTCTTGAAAATTTACACAGTTGTACTATAAGCATCTGCGAGTGTTCTTAGCTGGGTGTTGTGTCGAGGTACCCCCAATAAATATCGAAAATCGATAATCGAAACAATCGGGTTATAGAAGGAATGGTCCGATTTTAATAAAAACTGATACACTCATAGACAAAGACATAAGAAACGATATTCAGAAGTTTCAGGGTTGTAGTTCTTACAATAGTGCAGAAAATTTGATATCGATAATAGGAAATCAAAATTTGACTTACATCCATTCATTTTTTTTTTCAGTCTATGGTTTCGCTTTAACTGGAAACAACTATTGCTTTTTAGTCTTTCGTGCCAACGTCCATGGATTAGTTTTAAAGCTTTCATTACACCCGAGCAACGCCAGGCTATACTGCTTGTATATATATATATATATATATATATATATATATATATATATATATATATTAATTGCGATTGGTAAATTGTCGCAATTATTTTATTATTTCAAATGTTCTTTAGGCTGAGTCTGAGCTCCAGGACCATGGATTATTTTTCAAGCTTTCATTACAACCGAGCAACGCCGGGCTACACTGCTTGTGGCTTTAAAAATCACGGAACGCCTTCTTTAAAAGGATTCTTTTTCATTCAACATTTCTTCAGAAAGATTCGTTGAACAATATTAATCAAAACGGCGAAACGGAAAAATAAGAATGTGCGTTATGGTGCAGTTGATATCGGCTCGGAACGAGAAATCAGAGAACCGAGTTCGAATTCGGTGTATTCACTTACGCACAAATACCCTTGGGAAATATATTAACCCATCAGATATGGGATAAATTGCAGAACAGACTGGATTCTGTAGCCTTGTTTGGCGCACAGTCTACCGCAGAAAGTAATGGCAACCTACCGCGGAAAACTTTCCTGCCTAGTCAGTCATGTCTCTT